>JACEFZ010027802.1:230000-307500 GCA_014155875.1 Cepaea nemoralis | reverse complement strand
TGTCAACATGGTTTTCACATCCACATATTGAATGCAGCCATCATTATGAGAAACTAAAGTGTTCAGCCACATCAATGTCTAAGGAATTTAAAGGGGGTCATACATAGCCCTGTTTTGCTTACGCATAGCCATTGTACAAACAACCCTAACCTGACACGTAGGTTTAGTTTAGTTTAGTTGACGAATCAACATCACGGCACACGGGTGTAATCCATAAGTGCTCCGTTCTACTCCTAACTCAAGCCTGAGGCCGGAGAATCTCAGCTCAGTGCACGAATTCCGTAGCACCGGCGAGGATCCTGAAATACTTTGGGTAGATATTTAACTCGAAATTTTGTCCGGGCAGCGCCGTAAGGCTATTCTTATTCGATTTCCAACTATCAAGGGATTTTTTACTTGCGCAAAAATGCACACGAGCGTCCAATCTCACTACCCTGAGATTAGGGGAAATGTTGCTACTAGAAGTCCAGGTGACAAAATCCCGGCCCTCAACGGGACTTGAACCCGGGACCTCTGGCACTCGAGGCGGACACCATACCTTGTGACCACTCAGCCCCCCCCCCCCCCCCCCAACCCCGACACGTAGACATTAAAGGAAATACACAACGCATTTGGTAGACGCAGGAACAAAAAGTTAGTTGCATATCCTTTATAGGACGTAGCAGTCTACTCCAGCAGTCTTCGGCTGTTAGTGATTCCTGCGTAAGTTTACATTTAGTAGTTTGCCTTTGAATTAGAAAAAAAAAAATTAGAAGCAACAGAGATGTGGTTCTTGAAACGAATGTTGCGAATTCCCTGGACTGCCAGAATAACTAACATCGACTGCATGCAAGAGGCTAATGAAACTAGAACATTATATACAACAATAAGACAGAGACAAACATCTTTCTTCGGTCATGTGATGAGAAGAGAGGCATTGGAGACCATCGTGCCAACTGGAAAGATCGAGGGGAAGAGAGGCAGAGGCAGACCAAGAGAAATGATGCTGGATGGATTGGGACAGGTGGCATGGAGGAATATCATCAGCAGAGTTGATCGAGTAAACATTCGACAGAGATGTGTGGAAAGTCATGAACGTCTACGCCAGCCGGCATGGCACTTGATGATGATGATGATCATATATATATATATATATATATATATATGTGTATATATATATATATATATATATATATATATATATATATATATATATAGATAGAGAGAGAGAGAGAGAGAGAGAGAGAGAGAGAGAGGAGAGAGAGAGGGAGAGAGAGAGAGAGAGAGAGAGAGAGAGAGAGAGAGAGAGAGAGAGAGAGAGAGAGAGAGACTATTGTGGAGAAAGAAAGACAGTTGTAAATATATTATGTGCCAATGTCTGCTGCAACCCATGTCCCGGAAGAAGACAAATCGGGTGACTGATCAATATATTCTGTGGTCTACCTCTTTTGTATCTAAAGGCAGACACAGTTTCCTGTGGCTTCTTATAGTCTATTTTGGAAGCATCCATAAGATCACTTTTCTTTCAACGCTAATTGAACCATTGATTGTGCAATTCTTCCACAACTATAGTCAACTTTACTTGGGTAGAAATAATTTCAACGAAAGGAATCGAATTAATCTTTGAGCCCGGAGTCCTCTGGAAAACGTATTGTCATTATTCTGTAGAATTACTTCCATCCATGGTTTATGATATCCGGCGTAGTGATGTCTGCTGTACACGATAAAGCCAGCCTTTATTTAAGACTCTAAGACTACTTCCTGTAAAAATGTTACAGTTCAAATGTCTCTTATTTCACAACGCAACTTTAGAAATAATTAATCAGACGGAATGCACTGGGGAAAGCCACCAACATATATTGCAGCCAGTTAAAAAATGCAGATGTGGAACTAAATGTCCGTTGCAGACTTTAAAATAATTATATCTCATTCTTCTGGTTGCATGAAAACTAATAAGGTAGTCATTATAATATGTAATAGCAGCGCCACAAGCCAGACAATATGGTGATATCTTTAAGGAATTGTATTGATATCCCACCGGATCCGGAGACAATGATTGCAAATAAAACGCCATTGAAAGACTCTGCCAATCTGTCAACAGGGAGTGCTGGCCGACAAGACATGAATTGTAAATCGCACGCGCAGGATGTTAATAAAATCCCTACCCCCTGGGACACAGCTCATTCAGGATTACAGGGGACCTTTCTTTTATCCTTTTTAAGACATCCGCCCTCAATTTGGAATAAGTAAACGTATGGGTAAGTATAATAAATATCCTCTAGGAAATTCCAAGTTGCCCCTATATCATGGGGGGGGGGGGGGGGGGGGGGGAAGAAAGATGATTTTGTTAACTGAGCTATTTCATGCGAATTGTCAACTTCCTAACGCAGTCAGTTGCTGTATTAACTCATTACTTCCTAGTTATTATTGCTGACAATGTAAGTAATAGTTGTAAGGCTTCAGAAAAGACCAACAGATTGAACAATCATGTGTACAGGCTTGATATGAGTGACTCTGTACTATGCTGATACGGATAGTGTGATCAAACTGCAGAGACTGCTCTCAAGGGAATGCAGGCTTAATTAAGGAGACGGCACTGCATTCAAACCTGTATGAAACAGAATGGGAGTTAAAACGGTTGACTACATAACGAGATCTCGTCTGTCGGCGTCAATTACAAGGAACGAAAGTGAGAAGCATAAAAATAGGTTATAGTTTCTAAACATTACATCATTTTTGGGGGGGGGGGGGGGAGGGGAAGAGGGGAGGAATTAAAAATAAAGAAATAATAGACCCAAGCTTCTAGGTAGACTAAGTCTAAGATGTGTACCAGGTTGGGAAGTAAAGACGGCCGGTGGTAAACCGATTACATCTACCACTGAGTGCCGGTTGGTCAATAAACATATTTTTCTTGCAAAATACGCCCACTATGCCAAAGGTCCTTTTCTTTGTCCTTACATGTTGTTTCTGTCACCTGCTTGATCATATTTTTCCCAAAATAGCTCATTCAGTCAAACACAGTAGTTGCTGTAAATACTTTTACCTAGTTATTATCCATACTGGCTAGGGCGTTACTGTAGTTAATGCTGAGCAACGCTGTTAATGTTATGAGCTTCGGACGAGACTCGATGCCTACGTTCGTCGTCCTCCACCAGAAAAAAAGATTGGTGGTCTATTCCCTCCATGCATTCAGGCTTACATCACGTAACGGCCCTATCACATCGTAGACCCAAATCAGGTTGCGTTTCGGGATATGGGTTTGTGCTTTTATTATATATAAATTATAAATTGTCTGCGATAAATAAGAGTTAAATGTTCAAAGGTCTAAAGGCTTAATCCTATTGCTTTTGCGTGCACAGGGACAACATTAGCATCCTTGGGAGGGAGGCAAACACACACACACGCACACACACACACACGCACGCACGCACGCACACACATACACACACACACACACACACAGAGCCGGGAATGAGTTAGTTACTTCATCCCATACGAGATCCTTCCACAAATGTTCCAAGCTACTAAGAAATATTACATTGGTACGGTGATATAGCGGAAGGCAGATGTGAATGGGACATTCACAGACAATCAGCAATTTAGGGAAACATTTCACTGAGGTTTGATTGTTCATGATTAGTTCTTGTCTTGCATGTAGCTGAGCTGTTTGGTGGATGTTTAATCATAGATTATCTCTCTCTCTCTCTCTCTCTCTCTCTCGCTCTCTCTCTCTTCTCTCTCTCTCTCTTTATCTCTCTCTCTTTATCTCTCTCCTCTCCCCTCTCGCTCTCTCTTTATCTCTCTCTCTCATCTCTCTCGCTCTCATCCATCTCTCTCTTCCCCATTTTTCACTCAGTCGATCTCTGTCTGTCTGTCTGTCTGTCTGTCTGTCTGTCTGTCTGTCTGTCTGTCTGTCTGTCTGTCTGAGTCTATCTCGCTCTCTATATAATACTAGGACAAATCTTACCCCAGCACACTAACTCCGTAGCGCGAATGCCATTGTACATTACCAGTATCACAGTTACAACGAATATTAATTTACCTTAGATGTCTAATGTGTACAAAGTGTAAAACATATACAATCTACGCATGTCTTTATTCCCCAGAATAGTTAGATTCAATAAAAGATATGTTTACACGCCTACAGGCGTAGTGGACATATGGTGCTAACCCCAATATCTTTGAAGTCTAATCGACACTCCATGGGTCATGTGGTCAATATTACTCCGGCCGTTTTTACTTGCCATGACATTTAAGGTACTTATATAATGCCGGTGTGACTTGACAACCTCCATTCATCATGTGCCATGTCGGTAAGTGTGGGCGGTCATGTTTTGCCATCTCACTCGATCACCAGAGTCGTGGATCAACTCCGTGTTTTGTCTCGACCATACCACGTGGCCAAGCCATACAGGTATTTATTTTTCGATCTTGGTCTCTTCTTTCCTATCTTGCCGATTGTCACCAAGTTCTCCAATTCCTTTCTTCTCATAATATGTCTAAAAAATTTGACTGTCTGTCTCTATTCAGTTTACGATCTTCATTTGTTTCTTGAAGGACTGGTTCATTGATTTTTCTTTCTGCCAATGGTATTCTTTGCATTTTCCTGAGAAACCATATTTCCACAGCCCATCAGCTGTTTTCAGCTTGTCTGCTCATTGTCCATGCTTCACATCCATACAAAAGTATAGGTTCTATGTAGCAGACTTGATAACCTAGGTCCGTTAAAATATTACCCCCAATGAGAGTTTGAAAATAAAACAACTGGACTGGACGGCAAACATGAGTTGCGCTGCTCTCAGTGTCTAGCGTTAGTTAGTTGCATCTCTTTTACTAGACGTTACAATCAACCCCAGCATTTATTGACTGTGATTTACTAGACAATGTGAGTTCAGTAGTTTGCCATTACTTCTCTTACCATTGAAATCAGTGCAAGGTGGTCTGCTTCCAAATCCATCGCTGCTGATTTTGAACCCCCACATCGTTGTAACATGATCTTATGACACTATGTCTAGTGTACTTTAAAATAATACGACAATGTCATATAGAGTTTGAAAAAAAGTAAGTTGTATATCCTTTAAAGGACACTTCTGTCCAAAACAGCATTTTTTTGTTGCTGTTGTGATCTTTTGGCAAGTTTACTTTCAGTAGTTTGCCATTGCTTTCTGAACGATCGGCATCCACACAGTTTCTTAAAGAACAAACGCAACGCGGTCTGCTGCCGAGACGCGCGCAGCTGTGTTTCGAAAGCGGGTGTGCGGGATTACTAACTGCGTCCGAAAACCTTCGCACGGAGCGGCGGTAGTCCAAAGAATACATTATATTAGGCATGTTAGACAATCATTAGTGAAAAATCAATCAATCAATCAATCAACCAATCAATCAATCAATCAATCAATCGATTATATGACTGAACCACTCGGGTGGTAAGTTTGTATGAGTCTCCAACATTCTGTCTTCTTCATTGTGTATCCGTCTCAGCTTCTCTTGACGTTGTCCACCCAGCTGTAACGTCGTCTTCCTCTTGCACGCTTCTGTTTTTCACCTTTACTTCAAGAACATTCTCCAACAGACTATAACACTCTAAGCCTCGGAGGCGTAGATTAGCGTGGTTGAATGCCATCCCGATCAATAGGGATTTCATGGACCTCGGCATGTTTTGGTCGAGCAGGCTAAATTTGCACCAGGAAGTTTTATGAGAAGTAAAGATGATTTACATCTCATGTCATCATGTTCCTCTTGTACCTTGCGGTGTCGAGGTGAAGTATAAACAGCGGGAGAGTGCCCGCTTATGGGCTTCATGTATCGATATTCCCAAGGACTTTGTTATTCCCTGCGTCCATCGTTTACGTGGTCGGCCTCCTCCTCTGCTTCCCTCTAGTCCAGTGTTTCCCAACGTGGGGCCCACGCCCCACTGGGGGCAATTCGATTGTTAAGGGGGGCAATTCGAAAATGGAAGAGATCGGTTGGATATAACAAAACGGGGAGACTTGAGGCTGAAGTTAACTAAATTGGAACATGACATAAGATCTCTTTGCAGCAAGCATCAAGCGCAAGGATCTCATTAAATTTAAATAATAAATAATTACTAATAATTAAAATAATACAGAAAAAATCTTTCATTAAATTATTTTGCACTTGAATTTCAGTTCTCCATTATCCATCCATCCATGCATGTGTGCCATGCGGTAAGCGTAGGCCGGTCATTGTCTACCATGTCACTCGATCAACCAGAGGTCATGGATCTCCATTATATGTTTTGACAACTTTACTTACTGTGTTTGCTCAATAATTTCCTAGTGATGTCTTCACTAAACCTCTCATTCAAGTTTCTTTAGTGAACATTTCAATTTTTGAAATATTAAAATAATGTACATGTTTGAGGGGAGGGGGGTGGGTAAGAATTTTTATAAAGGCTTAGGTGGGGCATAGCACAAAAAGGTTGGTGGAAACACTGCTCTCGTCTGTACACTATCGATTGCTTGTGTGTGATACTATAGTGCATATACTCTCACGTGACATGTGCAAAACATTTGACATTGCTGTCCATTTCTAACAATCTAGTGCGCTATAACGCCTCACTTTAGTCACGATCTTCATTTCTGACTCTATCTCTTCTTATGATCCGTGAGTATTCTTCTCAGGCAATCTCATTGTTCTGTTGTGTGATGTTTTCTTACTCATTCATTCTGTCATTGTGCGCAGGTGTGCATGGTAACAAGAGTTGGCATGGGAGATGTGTACTGTTGCAGAGTGCTTTCCTAGTAGTATGGAACATGTATGTTGCTTTAGTATGCTGCCATGTGTCCAAGGCGTTGTTTGCCTTAAGCATCTATTTGATCTCGTCTTCTCTGATTTGCAATGATGATATCTACTTCCTAGTACTGCAAAACTCTTACTGTCTTCAAGGCATGTTCATTCAGGTGAAGAGTTGTGCTATGTCCTTCTAATGTGATAGTCAGTACCTCATTGCTTAGCTGTGCTAGTTTCATATATGTTCTCTACACATTTCGTTTAGAGACTATTCATGTGGTCTGTTTCATCAGTTTCTGATTTGCTATCAGCTGCTTGGGTCGTCCGCAACAGGAGTTCTATAATGGTTAGGTGTGCAGATGGTCTTCTTACTGTGTTCTCGTAATGCAGTGTTTTGAGGTCTCTGTTCATGACTGGTAATCTTTACATATGTTGTCTATATGTGTTATACTTATAAAAGAGACTGTATGCCCGTCCGTTTCATTATGCGCTCGCGAACACGTCCATCGATTGAGATGAACTCTCTATCGTCTCGTTCCTGTGCAACTTTCTGTCATAGATTCAGTTGTAAAATCGGTACTTACTTACAAAAGTTTAATATTCATGTTTCATTATAATTTTATATAGCAAGGGGACTAAACTATAGAAAAGTTATTCCAAGAGGCATACTGTCGTAACTAACATTCTATATACTTGATAGTCATGAACGTGTTTTAGGCATCGTGATTCAAGATATAAACCCTTGTCTATAGTTATTACAGGCATCGATTGAGTTATAATAAATAATGATATAATATTTAAGCATTTTCAAAGTTTCATAAAAATAATGCATAAATGCAAAAAACAATGTAACTCATACTTTTATGCTAAGAAGGATCTACAGTCATGAAGTGATTAACCAGTTTTCATGATAATGGATGGAGTGTGAAGGACATCGTTTAAGTAGCGAGCGCCAGGAGATGGGCGAACCACGCCGGGTCAGATAGACAGAACAGACCGAAGAAGTCGGGAACGGAGACTTATAGAATACTTATATGGAGTAAATGAGATGCTCCCACAGGGACCGGGTGACGCCGGCGGGTAAAAACAGACAGACAGATAGCCGATAGACACGCAGTACAGATAGACAGACAGACAGACAGATAGTCAGGGGAACGAGGAGCTTATATGACTACGTATATGAATTAAATGAGATGCTCCCCACCAGGGACTGGGTGAAGCCGGGCCGGGTCAGACAGACAGACAGATAGACAGACAGACAGGACAGACAGACAGACAGATAGTCGGGAACGGGAGCTTATATGACTACGTATATGAATTAAATGAGATGCTCCCCACCAGGGACTGGGTGAAGCCGGGCCGGGTAAGACAGACAGACAGATAGACAGACACACAGACAGATAGTCGGGAACGGGAGATTATATGACTACTTATATGAATTAAATGAGATGCTCCCCACCAGGGACTGGGTGAAGCCGGGCCGGATCAGACAGACAGACAGACAGACAGACAGACAAACAAACAAGCAGACAGAAAGACAGACAGACTGATAGATAGATAGATCCCCTCCAGGGGCTGGGTGAAGCCGGGCTGGGTCAGCTAGTGTTATAAACAAGAGAGGAGACAGGACACAACCTTGTCGTACTCCGGATCTTATGGTGAAGGGATCTGAGTTCTGATTTACCTGATCTTACAATATCGCCGGCTCTGTAGCGAAGGGGTAACGAATACAATTCGTAATTCCACTTACCGCGTTCGAAACACAGCTGTGGGCGATTTGGAAGCAGACTGCCATGTGTTGGTTTCCATACAATGGCACGAGTGCCAGTCTTTCAGAAATCAATGGCAAACTACTGAAAGTAAACTTGCCCAGGAAACACAAACAGCCAAAAAAATGCAGGAGTTTGATTGCTACGTTCTATAAAGGATATGCAGCTAATTAACGATATCAAATGCCCATTGGACTAAAATTATAAAACTAGCACCATATAACTTTATACGCCCCATGACCGAAAAGATTTGAAAAGGCAACAGGATCGACTTCACCGCACCGGTTTTGTCCCATATGTTTCAGTATTTTTCCGTAGCGCCAGTAACAACCTCATAGAGTCTACGAGAAACCTTCACCCGTGAACCGAACGGTTTAGCCCGGAATCGAACCCACAACCTTCGGAAAGCGAGCCAGATGGCGTAACTACTTAGCCACATAGACTCCTTCCCCATTACAAGGAGAGGAGCCCTGATGCTCCAAGTGTATCTTTTAACCAAGAACAATGTTGTTTCATATACCTTTATTATCTGATCTTAATCTATTTCAGCGATGTGTTCTTCAACCCAGTTTTCATAATCATCATCACCACGTGCCATGCCGATAAGCGAAGGCGTCATGTTTCGCCATCTCAGGCCAGAGTCTTGGATCAGCTATGTGTACTTGTCTCGGTCATATTATGTGACCAAGCCATCCAGGCATTTACTTATCTGCCTTACCCTTGTTCTCTACCCCGCGATCTTGCCAGTTGTAACCAAGTTCTCCAATTTATTTCTTCTCATAACGTGACCAAAAAAATATTGTCTGCCTACGTCTAATTTGAATTTCTCTAATCAGTTTACGGTTGTTATTTGTTTCTTGTAGGACTTGCTCATTTGTTTTTCTGTCTGTCCCTGGTATTCTTTGCATTTTCCTCAGAAACCAAATTTCCACAGCAATCAGATATTTTTTCAGCTTATCTGCTCATTGTCCACGCTTCACATAATTACACATGTGCAGGTTCTATATAGCACCTCAAAACTCTTTGCTACATACTACTTTGTCTTCTTCTGTTGTCATGTTATTGTTTCTATTCATCTGTATAGTTTCGGAAGAAAACGTATCGTAGTGGAGTCTATCAATGAAATATTGTAAGGCATACAAATTAAAAGATCATTCCTTTTAACGTGTATGGTACACACTGGCTTCTGACGAAAGATGTGCCTTCTGACAATGAAAAGTATCGTCACATTCACATATTCTGTTACCAAACTGAGCAACGCCATGAAAACAAAAGACATCTCCTGACAAGTAACATCTGCTCATAAAACATTGTGGGCGACCATTTCTTCTGTACAGAAGCTAATGCTGAACAAAAAGGTATGTTGAATATCCTTTATACAACGTCGCTGTCTACCCCAGCATTTTTGGTTGCTTGTGATTTCTTGTAGTTAGCTATTGATTTCTAAACTACCGACATGATCCTAACTACAGGATTATGCTCGCTCGGATGATGTGATTATCTACACAGATGGGTCGGTTTTGAGAGGTAGGAGAAGTGCCTGGGAGTTCTTAGCAAAAGCTAATGGTCGACGTTTGGTGCATGAGAGCCTGACATATGATACCATAACATCTAGCTTAAGAATGGAGGTGGAGGCGGTCAGTGCAGCTTTCCGCTGGATCGAAAATACGATACACACACATAGTGATTGTAACTGACTCAGAAAGCATGCTCAGGAAGGTGAGTGCAGGCAAGCTTGGGGCAGAGTGGCTTGCTTCGCTTCGGAGGTCACGGGTGGCAAGCATCGCCTGGATCTTTTCTCCGGGGCATGCTGGTATGTTGGGGATTGAACAGGCGGACAGATTGGCTGGCTCTGCAAAACTTGGTGGAGTATTGATGCATGACAAGGCAGACGTGGTTGCGGCCTTGTGGGAGCACGTGTACACCTCGGAGGAGCAAATGGTTCACCATGGTCTGGCAAGAATGAGACAGCGTGGATTGACGATAGGATCTGGCCGACGCTCGACGCTCAGAGGAAAGGCGAGAAGGACATATAATCAGATTGCGACTGGAACTATTGGGTTGGAACTCTTCGCAGGCTGCTGAGGATGGGGACGGAGCCCTTATGGGAATGCCCCGAATGCTGTGATGTCGGTTCCTAAATCAATCAATCAATGAATCAATCAATCAATCAAACTACCGGCACTCATACCATTTTTTAAAATCAACGTAAGGCGGCCTGCTGCCATTTCTGCCGCAGCTGTGCTTCGAAATGAGTCCGTAATCCATTCGCCACAGAGCAAGCTAATACTGGACTAAGAGTTATGAAATAGAAATAAAAGTCAGGGCGTTGGTTTTAGAGTCGAATGTAAACAATATCGTGGACATGTGAGAAAACAAATGCCGAGGTACAGAAGGATGCAGATGTTACAAAATAACTTTACGGAATCAAAAGGAAAAGAACAGTTAAACTCGTGGAAGAGGCTGACTAGCGAAATTAGCCTTATGTGAGAAAAGACTGGAAAAGAGAGGCAAAAGAAGAAACATGACTTTATATATATATATATATATATATATATATATATATATATATAATATATATATCTATAATATATATATATATATATATATATATATATATATATATATATATATATTACATGGGCACCTTGCCATCTTGACAGGCGATAGTTTGTGCTTTAAAAAGGCATAATAAATTTTACCTGTA
Source organism: Cepaea nemoralis (assembly GCA_014155875.1). NCBI lineage: Eukaryota > Metazoa > Mollusca > Gastropoda > Stylommatophora > Helicidae > Cepaea > Cepaea nemoralis. The sequence goes on along the minus strand of JACEFZ010027802.1, from coordinate 296,292 downwards.
GCGGTAGCGAATGTGACTGATAAGGCCAGTTTGCGCTGTAAATGTCCGTTCACAGTGGGTGCATGTGAACACGTGGTCATTTCCACCATCATGCACCATCTTACGTCTCACACGCTGTGTGTGTGACTTATCTGCAATCATTTTCTCCTTTGTCTTTATTTCATTTCTGATGTTTGCCCTCCATGCAACACGTTCAGCGGCGACTTGCTCCCAATGTGCATTATCAATGCCTGTATCAATCATGTCCCGCTTGCACACATCTTTGTATCTTAGTAGAGGCAGACCCTGAGATCTCTTACCCATCTGTAATTCACCAAAAAAGATGTCCTTTGGTATTCTACCATCATCTATCCTCCTAAGATGTCCTATCCATCTAAGTCTACGAAGACTGAGCATGGAATAAACCGTCACACAACCTGATCTTTCCAATACTTCAGTATTATATATATATATATCTATATATATATATATAGAGAGAGAGAGAGAGAGAGAGAGAGAGAGAGAGAAAGAGAGAGAGAGAGTACAATATGCGGGACAAAGCAACATCAACTTCCATAACATATCGACGGAAATCAGATTGAGAGAATTGAAGTGTCATGATCGTCGATGTCTGCCCCAAACTAGGCACCTGAATACGAAGAAGCAGTAGAAGAAGAAGACGAAGAAGAAGAAGAAGAAGAAGAAGAAGAAGAAGAAGAAGAAGAAGAAGAAGAAGAAGAAGAAGAAGAAGAAGAAGAAGAAGAAGAAGAAGAAGAAGAAGAAGAAGAAGAAGAAGAAGAACAGGAAGAAGAAGAAGAAGAAGAAGAAGAAGAAGAAGAAGAAGAAGAAGAAGAAGAAGAAGAAGAAGAAGAAGAACAAGAAGAACAAGAAGAACAAGAACAAGAAGAAGAAGAATATGAAGCGAGAATATATCCAAATTAAACGGACGCAGACCATTTTTTATTACTTGCACACGCATTCCTTTGATAATGATGCTTTTTGTTTTTGTTTTTCAGAAACACCAGTCCAGTATTGTGATTCCATCTGTCGGCTTTTGATGTCATCTCTTTGCCGTGTCTAGCGTATCTTCTGGAATATATTGGCCATGTCAAACGTCACCGTTGTCTGGATAGAGCAGCTATAGAAGACATGGTTCCTAGGAAAACAAATCCTTTTACGACCAGCACAAAGACGGACATTGGACATTACAGTCATCCCCGGCATAACATTTCTCGGGCAGGACAACTAGCCATGGAAGCTGCAACTTCATGATGAGAGCTTCTTTGTGGCCGTGATGAGAGCTTCTTTGTGGCCGAGATCTGCGACCTGAGGAGGAGGATGTCATTAGCTGTAGCTTTTGTTGATTCTATGTTCGCTCGCTTTAAATTCAAGCATACTCCATTACCTGCTTTTTATTACTATAAGTTCATTCTGCTAATAAGTGCGCTAGATTAATCTTGCGTAAGAGTTAGATTTTAATATTACCTGTGCACCTTGCCATCTGGCAAACGTTCTCCAACCATGTAAAGGACGAGAATTCAACATTTAACTCCAACTGACCAGCGTGCGGAACGAAACCAAAGCTTTGCGAGAAATTGGAATCGTGTATAACCCTTCAGCCACGATAACATTGTCGTAATAAATGTCGTCCCTGGGGTGAGGGGAATCAACACCCACATTCTTTTAACCCCATATCATTATCTTGAGGATCTTCTGGATTTCTGTCCACAACACCCCGTCAGTCCTTCGATCTCTCTCTCTCTCTCTCTCTCTCTTTCTCTCTTACACTGAACCATGCCTCCTCTCATTCTTTTCCAAAACATACTACAAACTCTAGCGACTAAACAATGACAAATTAATTTAATAAAGAAAAGTGTCAGGTATGCGCAAAGTGTATGTGTAGAATGTCTGTCGTTTAATCTAGTGTATATGCAGAATCAGACTGAACAGCTGAGGATCAAAGTCTGCTTCATCACAGTACTGGCTACACAACAGCACCACAGATCAAGTACAGAAGGACCTCACCAAATGATGCGTCTCTCCGGCCAGATGTCGACTTCCTCCAGTGGCTCTTGGATATTCCGGATGCCAGGTCACCAATAGTGGATATAGTCCAATACTGACCATGAATCTGACACACACCGTAACTAATATGTCACTAAAAGTTCTGTGCTCTGATAACACTTGTACAGTAAAATAATGTTTACTGTCAATTTGAAACTAAATGTTAGTAGTTAATTTCTCACCGGAATTCACCAGTTGGAAAACACAATGTTAATTTTCAAGTTCTCTATATAACTACTATTGTTTCTGTTACTGGTGGTATTGTAAGTATCTTCACTCCACTATGATGAGAACTACCAATGCGGAATCACTCTTATATGATCATCGGTTCCCGCTCAGCAGAGGCAATGTTCTTCTCTGGGTTATAGGCCCAGTGCAGAAGCCCGCTGAGTACAACTTCCTTCAATGATCGAGCCATAATCTTCTTCTATGACTTTACTGCTAGCCTTTTGGAAAACATAGTGGAACCATAGATTTATTCCTGTTTGAAATCGAGTCTACTAAATTACACAATGGATAAATGTCCGCCGATGTAAATCAACATAAGACACTGTAGTCTCTCTCCATAATCAAACCAGTAATATGACACACGTCCTTGTTGTCTCACAACATTTGGTCGACTCTCGCCAAAGTTGTTTGTCCAGACTGTTTTAACACTGTGTCTGAATGACGTCACAAATCTGACTAGACACTAGGCTTCGAGAAGCTATTTTTTAATCTCCTTTTCCGACTCGATGTAAACAACCGGCCAGCTGTCCGCTTTAATCTGGGGAATTGTCCTGGTCCTTCAAAAAAGTCTTGCCGGCCTGTAATCTGGAGAATCTTTTCCCCACAACAAAAGATCTTGCCGACTCCATCAGGACAGTCTGTCTCCAACATCATAGAATGACGGCCGCCTGTAGACGAATGGCGCGACAGTCTTTCATCGAGCGACAACACATCAAAGAATGACGGCTGCCTGTAGACGAAAGGCTGGACAATCTTTCATCGATCGACAACTCCAAGAATTGTCGCGACAAACATCAACAGCTGTCATTATGTTTACATCGTTTTATAGTCTGCTGTCAATCAGAGCGTGGGCGTCCGGATGTGAAGACATGTATGCATGCATTTTAATTCAGTCAAGAAATGTGTGTTCTCTCATGTTCACTTCTTGTAAGTTATTTTCTGTGATGTTCTTTTCCTTTTGGTTACTTTCCTTCTTTATTAATTTATATTTTCTCCCCTTTCCCCCCTCAGGTAACAATGTAAAAAAAATAACATGATACATCATTTGTACCATTCAAGGAAGGCGTAGTGGTATTGTGGTGAGACGCTCAACTGCCGAGTCGGTGGTCATGGCTTCGAATTGACATCGATCGTGTAAAGAGCGGTTTCAACCCCTACACCGGTCAGTTGGACTAAAATGTTTGTACATCTGGTCCTTGACTTTGGTACGTAAATTACAAGTACCTCAGAAGTCGGAGTGGATTCGCTTGACGGCGAGGGATACTGGTAATAGGAAAAGCTAATCTACAAGCATCTCATCATTTTCAGTCAGACTATTATGGAAGTTTTATATGGGATTAACACATGTAGACTGATTATAATGATTGTTCCGAATTTGGTTTGACAATTAGCAAAAAGAAGACACAGATTTATGTCACAAGTGCACATCGGGTACCATCAATCTTTATTAACGACGCCGAACTAGAGATTGTAGACCATTTTACATATCTATGATCAGTGGCAAATAGCAAATTATCCCTAGATCAGGAAATCAACATCCGGATTGGTAAGGCAGCAACAACAATGAACAGGTTAAAAAAAAGTGTCTGGGAGAAAGGCAGTGAAACCTGGACAACTTACTCACACCAAGAGAAACGTTTAACCATCTTTCATATGCGGTGTCTGCGAAGAATTCTTGGTATTAAGTGGCAAGACAAAATCACAAATACTGAAGTATTGGAAAGATCAGGCTGTATGACGGTTTATTCCATGCTCAGTCTTCGTAGACTTAGATGGATAGGACATCTTAGGAGGATGGATGATGGTAGAATACCAAAGGACATCTTTTTTGGTGAATTACAGATGGGTAAGATATATCGTGGTCGGCCTCTACTACGATACAAAGATGTGTGTAAGCGGGACATGATTGATACAGGCATTGATAATGCACATTGTGAGCAAGTCGCCGCTGAACGTGTTGCACGGAGGGCAAATCATCAGAAATGGAATAAAGACAAAGGAGAAAATTATTACAGATAAGTCACACTCTGAGCGGGTTAGACGTAAGGTGGTGCATGATGGTGGAAATAAATACGTGTTCACATGCACCAACTGTGAATGAACATTTACAGCGCGAATTGGCCTTACCAGTCCCATTCGCTACCGCCATGGGTAAAAGTTATTATGTCTTTTTGAAGCACAAACTATCGTCTGTCAAGACGGCAAGGTGCCAATGGAAAACGGATTATAGCATCATACTGTGATAGAGAAATCGGCATGTGGATTCCAAGCCACGACTAAAGGACCAGTACGCCACATTTCAAATCTTTTAAAATTTATCCGGGTTCCAAGGGCTACTCAGCCTGAAGTGGGTACCAGGAAATGTTGTTGGCACTAAAAGCGGCCGGCCTTATACTGGCAAAATATGGGTTTAGCATCATATAAGTAATGCTCCTTGTAGTATACATCTTGTAAACCGCCATAACGCTGTTTGAATTTCCCCGCACTACCCTCCAATTAGCAACAGCGCCAACAACCACCACCATAAGAATTAAATTCAAATTCAAAAATGAAGGAATTAGCGCCTATAGTTGAAGAAGAAGGGTTAAAGCTACATCATCTTAATTTGAAAAAGAGAGCTGATTTGAAAAGGGAATTCAGCCATTGGTCATGAATCGACATGACGCTAGAGCCCAGTCGAGGAAGGGCAAGTCCTTAAAATGGAGTTCTGTGCGCATAAAACGAAAATCCTTCAGCAATCGCTCAACAGGAGAAGGCCCACTGGAACTGACGGCCTGTTGTCCTCTACTCAACAATCCATCTGAAGTTTAGTAATTCTAATAGAGGAAGAGAGAGAAGTATCGGCCTACTAAGCAGCCAGCGAACTTGGAAAGCCAAAACCTAGTCTGGAGCCTGAAACCTATTGACGTTATGTTTGGAAAAGACATTCAACTATGTTTAAGGTAAACACACTAATATTACGTTAGATATGCTCCTTTCCCAGAAAATAATAAGTTGATGTGCTGTAAACATGTGGTTTGTCCTTAAGAACGTATTTCAGGAGAGATTAAGCACTATATTCAGATGTCGTAGTTCGCAGACAATCTGCGCACTACGTTAACCCATTGTGAGATATTTATTTTCTAGTTATGCAGCTTCTATGAAAGCATAAGCATTATTATTAGGTTGTGCATTTTTTTCCGTAAGCAGTTAAGCTAAGTCAGTAGTGATTTAGGAGTTAGTAATTAACTTAGGATTTAGAAAGCTAGAATCCATAGTTCAGTAGAAAGGAACTATCTTAAATGTGCAATCGCTAGTTAGGAGGAATTAGTGTAATTCGTCCTAGAAACAGTATATGGGCACATTAAATGTTAAATTGTTCCCTATGTGTTATCATAAAATCTTGTGTGTTCTATGGAAGCAGTCATGTGGTGATTAAATTGTGACGTCATCGGCGTTAAATATATGAATTATTAACGTATTGAATGTGAGTCCCATAATTATGCCTATTCGTCATCAGTGCAAGCATGTGTCTTATTTATGATGAATTGGTGTAGATTGGGTGAGGCGAAGTCACATACCGAGGATGAGTATGATCAATCAATCAATCACCTGACAGTAGGCAATTTGATGCATACTGCCATGTCTATCAGAGGAGAAGATGATTGTCACATGACGTTCTTGATGATAATATCACGAAGTTCTTACGATGATATGTTCGTGATATTGTCGTGTGATGGTCGTTGTCTAGGTAACGATATTCCTGGTGTGTCAATGGAGATATCTAACTGTCTTGCAATATAACTCACCCCCGTAGTGCACATTCACCAGTCATTAAACAAGATTCCGTTGGCGTACATAATCCTTTATTACAGAATTAACACGGACAAACGGAACATGTTTATAAATCCAGAACACAATGTAATCCACCGAAGATATATATATATATATATATATATATATATATATATATATATATATATATATATATATATATATATATATATATATATATATATATTCTTCACAACTCTACACGCACACATCAATGCCTTCTCACGGCCTGCTGAATCTCAAATTCATAGACAATTAGTCCAGCTACTATCCAAGGCTGGATCTCGCACAATACGACCCACCCACTGGGTCGGCGCCTCTGCTCACTATGTAACCCACTCTGGGTTTTAGGACTGCATTCACAGCTTGGAGAATCCCACAACACAGTTCTCCGTCGACTACCGGACTGCCGACCCGTTCGGTGTCTAAAACTCAACTCCCTGAAGTCTCATGACTTCAACACACAAATACACTATCTCTCGCCCCATCCACCCTAGGGGTTTTTCTCTACCCTCACTATTTTATTTCTCAGGACTGGCTGTTTTTTTCCATAGCCAGGTCAGTCTCTTTACTGTCTCCCACTTTCACCCATTCTTTCTCATGCCCGGTCACTCAACTCATTGTCAATGATACTGGTACCCATGCACTAACTGATAATTTAATGTGCCTCTACGCATGACGTCACAATGTATTCCATATGTTACAATTACATGGTTTTGTTTTCTGAATTGTATTTGATGTATGATGATGTAAATCTAATACTAGCTTATGGATAAATAAGGTTAAGTCATATACCTACATACCTATTTTGTTTATAAGTAAACTAGCAGACCCGGCCCGGCTTCGCCCAGTCCCTGGCGGGGAGCATCTCATTTAATTCATATAAGTAGTCATATAAGCTCCCGTTCCCGTTCCTGTCTGTCTGTTTGACCCTGCCCGGCATCGCCTGGCTCCTAGAGTGGAGCATCTCATTTAATTCATATAAGTAGTCATATAAGCTCCCGTTCCCGTTCCCGACTATCTATCTGTCTGTCTGTCTGTCTGTCTGTCTGTCTGACCCGGCCCGGCTTCGCCCAGCCCCTGATGGGGAGCATCTCATTTAATTCATATAAGTTCCCGTTCCCGACTATCTGTCTGTCTGTCTGTCTGTCTGTCTGTCTGTCTGTCTGTCTGTCTGTCTAATCATTTATTGGTTGCGGTTAGAACAACCTTAGATAAACGAAGACCAACTTGCAAAAAGCATTAGAAAGAGCACTTGAAAGATCTTTACATATTCCCCAAACAATTAACTTGGGTATATGGAACAGCGGCAGCAGCAGCAGCAGAAGAAGAAGAAAAAGGAGGAGTAGGAGGAAGGAGGAGGAGGAAGAGGGTGGAGGAGGGAGGAGGAGGAGGGAGGAAGAGATAGGCGGAGAGAGGAGGAGGAGGGAGGAGTACGGAGGAATAGGAGGGAGGAGGAGGAAGGATTAGGAGGAGGGGGAAAGAGGAGAAGGAGGAGGAGGGAGGAGGAGGAAGATGGAGGAGGAGTAGAGAGGAGGAGGAGGGAGAAGGAGGAGGAGGAGGAAGGAGGAGGAAGAGGGAGGAGGGGAGGAGGAGGAAGAGGGAGGAGGAAGAGGGAGAAGGAGAACGCAGGAGGAGGAGGGAGAGGGAGGAGGAGGAGGGGGAGAAGGAGGAAGAATGATGAGGAGGAAGGAAGAGGAGGGAGGAGGTAGAGGGAGGAGGAGGGATGAGGAGGAGAGAGGAGGTAGGAGGAAGAGGGAGGAGGAGGGAGGAGGAAGAGATAGGCGGAGAGAGGAGGAGGAGGGAGGAGAAGAAGTAGGGAGGAATAGGAGGGAGGAGGAGGGATTAGGAGGAGGAATAGAGAGGAGAGAGGAGGAGGAAGAGAGATGAGGAGGGAGAAGGAGGAGGGAGAAGGAGGATGGAGGAGGGAGAGGGAGGAGGGGGAGGGAGAAGGAGGAGGAGGATGGAGGAGGAAGAGGAGGGAGATGGAGGAGGGGGAGCGGAAGAGGAAGAGGGTAGGAGGAGGAGGGGAGAGGAGGAGGAGGGATGTGGAGGAAGGAGGAGGGATTAGGTAGAGGGAGGAGGAGGGAGGAAAAGGGATGAGGAGAGAGGAGGAGGAGAGAGGAGGTAGGAGGAGGAGGAAGAGGGAGGAGGAGGAAGGGGGAGGAGGAGGAAGAGGGAAGAGGAGGGAGAGTGAGGAGTGGAAGCGGAAGAGGGTAGGAATTGGAGGAGGGGAGAGGAGGAGGAGGAGAGAGGAGGAGGAGGGGAGAGGAGGGAGGAGGCGGAGGGAGAAGGAGGAAGGAGGAGGAGGGAGAATGAGGAGGGGAGGAAGGAAAGCGAGGTGGAAGAGGATTAGGAGGGAGGAAGAGTAGGGAGGAGGAGGAGGGTGGAGGAAGGAGGTAGAGGGAGGAGGAGGAGGAAGGAAAAGGAGGAGGAGCAGGAGGGTGTAGAGAGGAGGTAGAAGGAGGAGGAGGAGGGAGGAGGAGGAGGTAGAGGGAGAAGGAGGAGGGAGGATGAGAAGGGAGGAGGAGGGAGTAGGATGGAGGAGGAAGAGGGAGAAGGAGGAGGAGGAGGGAGGAGGATGAGGGAGAAGGAGGAGGGAGGAGGATGAGGGAGAAGGAGACAGGAGGAGGATGAGGGAGAAGGAGGCAGGAGGAGGAGGAGGGAGAGGGAGGAGGCGGAGGGAGAAGGAGGAAGGAGTAGGAGGGAGGAGGATGGAGGAGGAAGGGAGAGGAAGAGGGAGAAGGAGGAGTAGGAGGGGGAGGAGGTAGAGGGAGTAAGAGAAGAGAGGAGGAGGGAGTTCGCCATTCCGAATTCATACTCGTCTAGGTTCTGTGATTTCGGTCCTTCCATTGATTGTTCTTCCCTTCTACATGACTGTAGATAACTTCCTTACACATAAAAAGATGAATTGTTATTGATATTGCCGTGGCATGGAGGAATATCAGCAGCAGAGTTGATCCAGAAAACCAATGACCGAGATCTATGGAGAGCCATGAATGCCTACGCCAGCCGGCACGGCACTTGATGATGATGATGATGATTGCCGTGTGACGATTCTGTGTAGTCACGTCATTTTCTTCGCTTTCCCTAGCGTTTTGGTTCGGGGATTCTTTCATCATCATCATCATATATTTACGTACGTATTTTGGGAGGGGGAGGAGGAAGGAGGAGGAAGAAGAAAAAAAAATACGACAGTTGGCAGCTCTGGAATGAAAGGAAGACGTGTAGAAAATTTCATCTCAATCGGATGGGCCGTTAGCGAAAAAATAAAGGACATACATATATATTTACATACATACACTTTGTTTTAAATATATAGATACTCATTGCATTTAGGAATGAATTAAGAACCTTAATGCGTGAGACCTCTTCTTTTAAACGGAAGGATATCTAGGGAAAATAATTATGTACAAAGGGGAATGGTGAATATGGTTATCAAATTCCGAATCGATCAAGGTATTACTCAACCTGGAGCCTATAGGTGACAGTCATGGGAGAAGATGACACTGTTTATCTGGTAGTCTAAACCTTGAGCGCCCTATAGTGGAGGATTGGATGGAGAAGCACCAGCTATCGGGTTAATAACTGAACCCTATTCCCTTCTTGTTTATTTTTCCCTGGGGTCAAATTTTCCTTTATTGTATTTTTATTTTCTTGGGAGGTGTTTACCTACTTCCATACTAATGATCATATAGATGTATTGATGATATCAGTTGATATACAAGGGGTTCTCATGAGTCTTTAGCCTGACCATGAAGGAGAAAGCGGAGAAAATTGACATTTGGCACATGTATAGCTCATTCAATTTGTAATGGACATATGCATTATGAATTTCCCTCCTCAATTGTTTTTCCCGATATGGTGCATGGCACAACACACCCTATTGACCAGATCTGCACATCCAACGGTTTGTCAGAACAATTTAGAAATCAGACGTCAGGACTGCGATAAAATTCTTGATGTTACAGGGAGAAACACCTACAGAAATACACAGGGAGATGGAGCCAGTGTTTGAGAAAATCTGTCCTTCGTATACTTCTGTAAAAAATTGGTGTTCGCAGATTAAGTGTGGCCGTTCCGAAGTTGCTGATCTGCCAAAATCAGGACGACGGTCCTCAGAGTGCAATGATGCAAATTCTGCAAAAGTTAAGAAAATCATAGATCAGGATAGGAAAATGACAACTGCAGAGATACCAGGTTCAGCAAAACTGAGTAAGAGTACAGTTTTTAGAATTTTACACAATAGACTGAACATGAGAAAAGTGTGTGCCCTCTGGGTCCCGCGGCTGCTGCCATGTGAACAGAAACAAACACGGGTTAATTGCTATGGCCAAGTGCTCAACATGTGGCGGTCGAAAAACATGTTGACGACCATGATGAGACCTGGATTCACCATTATGACCCAGAGTCCAAAATTGAGAGCATGCAGTAGATAACCCCGGGCGCGCCAACACATGTCAAGCCAAGAACACAAAAATTTGCAAGAACAATGATGCTGACTTTTTTTTTAGGACGTCAAAGGTGTCATATTGAAAGTTTACATGCTTCATGGCAACACGGTTAATGGGCAGTACTATGCAGATCTCCTTATCAAACTAAGAAAGACTGTGACCAGAAAACGAGGGATAGCGCGTGCGCAAATTCTGCCTCTGCTGCAAGACAACGCATCCTCCAATAAATCACGGCTTGTGCTGCACACTGCCAACGATTTGAATATTGAAATTCTTCCACACCTACCATATTCTCCAGATTTGGCTCCATCAGACGTTTTTTTCTTTTACCAAATCTTAAAAACCGCTTAAAGGAAATCGTTTTGACTGTAATGAAGATGCCATACTGGTTTGTGATCACTGGTTTAGTTCGAAAAATAGGTTGTTTTATTCTGAAGGTCTTTTTAAGGTCACGCAGAGATGGCAGAAATGCATATATTTAGGTGGTGGCTACATTGAGAAGGAATTAGCACTATGCAAAATTAAAATGTTCTCCGCTGACTCCTTCATGGTAAGGCTAAAGACTTATGAGAATCCCATTGTGTGTTTGATGCTGGAATTTCAGGTTATGGTTAGATTCATCTAGATCGAGACCTGACTCTTGATGGGAACACCTGGCAAGAAAGATGAAGCAGACTATTATGAAAGAAACTACCTGCAAGAGTTTCATCGAACCACTTAGGACAGGTAAACCTGTATCACCATAGATAAAACAGAGGGATCTTCACCTGTACATGTGAGTGGAGAAACTAATCAACTATCATCCTACCTGGACCAGATCAACACTCACCCTGAGAACTCAATATATTTATTTTCACTGAACCTTTTCACAACTGGGTTCCATAGACCCTGGAGTGGATAGACTTGAGTTTACGATAAGTCTTGATACTTAGTATACCTCAAATGAGGTATGCATATTATTTAACCCACGGGGAAATTGAGGTTTATGTTGGTGTTTTTTTTCCGAAACTCCTCAAGACATTTAAAAAGAGAACTATACTAACCGGTGTGTTGTGTATCTACAGTATGAAACACACACACACACACACACACACACACACACACACACACACACACCACACACACACACACATATATATATATATATATATATATATATATATATATATATATATATATGGGTGGCGGGGTAGGGGTATACCCTATCAAAGGAGAGGTAAGGTGCCCCCTTCTCTCCACTAGTCTACGGGAGACACCCTTGGGCAAGATGGAGTACCCGTTTAGCCTCCCGATAAGGGTTACGTGACGCCATGTGTGCAGGTGGTGGATGAAGTTAAAGAGCAGCCCACAGATAGTTGTAGGTTATGGCCTCCAGCTTCACGACGGTAGGCAGATGATCTCTTTTTTGGGAGACATTGGCTACGGTCATCGACCAGTATGGTCACTGCTAGGAAGGAAAGCAATGGCAAACTACCAACTTTAAAGATTCCACGAATATCATGTACTGCAGTCTTATCAATAATAAGAGAAACGTCGTAAATGGGTGCTCCATAAGAGCAGCCTCGCCCCGTAGGGGTAGTCATGTGCACCAGGTGACCCCAGACCATCATCAGGCGACTAAGTGCAAAAGAATATCAACATTGAAAGTAGGAACTTGGAATGTAAGAACTATGAGTGGGGATGGACAATTTGATAACATTAAGAATGACATGAGAAGATTAAATATTAACCTGTCAGGTATATGTGAGACCAGATGGACAGGAATGGGAATTATAACATCCGAGGAATACAGAATAACCTATTCTGGTGGAGAGAAACAACAGCGCGGAGTAGCAATTATAATGGATACAGAGAGAGCAAAATCGATCAAAGGATATTGGACTGTATCAGACAAAGTGTTACTGATGAAGTTGAGTGGAAGACCGTTTGATGTCAACGTCATACAAGTTTATGCACCAACAGCAGACAGTAGGATGACAGCATTGATACATTTTAAAATGATTTAGAGAAAGCCTTCAAGAAATGTATGAATTCTGAAGTAAATATCATAATGGGTGACGTGAATGCCAAAGTTGTAAATCAACAGGACGGATGCATAGCAGGCAAGTATGGACTAGAGGAACAGAATGACAGAGGTTGCAGACTTGTACAGTGGGCAAAAGAGCATGATTTGATTATTGGAAACACAAGGTATCAACAGCACCCATGGAGTTTACTGACATGGGGGAGTCCTGATCATAAGATCAGAAATCAGACTGATTACATTCTCATCAACAGAAGATTTCTTAATGCCTTAGAAGTCGCAAAAACTATACCAAGCGCAGACTTCTACAACGACCAAAGATTAATCTTAAGCAATTTACATATAAAATTAAAGAAAGTCAAATATTCACCAAGAAACACAACATTTGATCTACAGGCACTGAAGAGTGAGGAAATAAAAGATAAATTCAACGTGGAGGTAAAAAACAGATTCGGTGCATTGGAATCAATATTGTGGGACGATACATCAATAACATTAGATATGCAGATGATACAGTCTTGATTGCGGCCAATGAACAGGACCTGCAACATTTAGTAGATGCGGTTGTTGCACACAGTGAACAACTAGGGTTAGAACTGAATATTAAGAAGACACAGATTATGGTCGTCACTGGGCAGAAGAAAATATCACATTGTGATATACGAGTAAATGAGCATATTCTTAAGAAAGTGAATTCGATACAGTTATCTCGACACGGTCATAACATCTGAGGGAGATGCCTTGAAGAGATTAGAACAAGTAATTGCTATTGCGAACGGTAGCCTATTTGCAAGATGAAAAACATACTTACCAATGAAAGGATATTAACTGAAACGAGAAAAAAAGAGTGTCGACGTGCTACATAGAACTTATACTTTTGTATGGATATGAAGCGTGGACAATAAGCAGTTAAGCTGAAAAACAGCTGATGACTGTCTAAATGTGGTTTCTAAGTAAAAATGCATAGAATACCATGGTCAGACAGAAAAATCCAATGAATAAGTCCTTCAAGAAACAAATGAAAATCGTAAACTGATTAGAGTCTTTAGAAGTAGACAATCAATTTTTGGGCATGTTATGAGAAGAAATGGCTTGGAGAACTTGGTGACAATTGGCAAGATCGAAGGGAAGAGACCACGGGGAAGACCGAGCAGTAGCTACCTGGATGACTTGGCCACTTGGCATGGTCGAGACAGGAAGACGGAGCTCATCCACGACTCTGGTGATCGAGTGAGATGGCAGAACATGACAGCCCACGCTTATCGGCATGACACATAATGGAGATATATATATATATATATATATATATATATATATATAAACACTCACACATACTTATATATATATATATATATATATATATATATATATATATATATATATATATATATATATATATATATATATATAATGTACGTGTGAGCTTGTCTGGTGTTGTGTGCGTATATGTGCGTGTGTGTTCAGGCTGCGCAATACATAACAAAAATATTGCATGTCCTTTTGAGGACATTGGGATCAACCCTAACCCAAGGTTGATTTCTTTGTCAATGGTCACTGTTACTTTCAGTAGTTAGCCATTGCTGTCTGAAGGAGAAGTCAACAATATAGCTCTTACTGTACTTCCTGAAGAGATTAACAAACCATTAGTCGAAGGATTAACAAACTATCTGACAAGGGAAGCAAGTCACTAACTACAAACCCTAAAACTGCAAACTCAGTTACTTTTCTCCTGAAGCATTTTTCGTTGTGCGAATATTGTTGGTTTGTTGTCGCTAGGAGCGGCTGGCCGAGTGGCTAGAATGCCAGATTCAACTTCCGCAGACCCGGGTACGAATCCTCGGTAAGATGTAGAGTTTTTTTTTTCTGTCGGGGCAAAATGAAAACTCTAACCTGCACAGTTCGCGGCGAAAGCACGTGCCAGGAGGCACTAATTTCCTCAGTCTCAAGACCTCCCTGCCCTACACTGCATAGTATTATAGGCAGTAAATTACACGTGTTTTTTTTTTTTATTTTGACAGTTGTCGCTGTTGTACTTCCTCTTCTTCTTTTGTCCTAATGCTTTTACCGTGAAGCGTGGCAGAAAGGAGGTAGATGTGATGTTCTGTCTTTTTCTTGTCTGATTGCATTGTGAAAATTCATATTTGACTTGTTCAATGTTTCATTTGCCGGCTACGCGGCAAAGGTGTTATGGACGCAGTTCATAATTCCGCAGAGTTCGAAACACAGCTGCCGGCGATTTGGCATCAGACCGCCTTGCGTTGGTTTTTTACGAAATGGTATGTGTGCCGGTCGTTCAGAAAGCAATGGAAAACTACTGAACGTAAATTTGCCAAGAGATCACAAAGGCAAACAAACGATGGTCTTGACGAGACGTTCTGCAATGTATATGCAGCTAACTAACTACAATAATCGGTATGTTGTGTATCTACGACCTGAACACACACCACACACTCACAGACACACACACACACACTCACAGACACACACTCACAGACACACACACACACATATTAAACATTCATTAGGCACCTTTCCGTCTTGACAGACGATAGTTTGGTACATTGTGCTTCAAAAAGGCTTAATAACTATGGATCCATGCGGTGGCGAGTGTGGCTGATAAGGCCAATTTGCGTTGCAAATGTTTGTCCACAGTGGATGCATGTGAACATGTGGTCATTTCCATCATCATGCACCATCTTACGTCTCTCACGCTTTGTGTGTGCTTTATCTGCAATCATTTGCTCCTTTGTCTTTATTCCATTTCTGTTAGTTGCCCTCCATGCAACACGTTCAGCGGCGAACTTGCTCCCGATTTGCATTATCAATGCCTGTATCAAACATGTCCCGCTTGCACACATATTTGTATCGTAGTAGAGGCCGACCCTGATATATATATATATATATATATATATATATATATATATATATATATATATATATATATATATATATATATATATATATATATATCATATCATCTCCATCATGTTCCTCTTGTACCTTGCGGTGTCGAGATGAAGTATAAATTGCGGGAGATTACCCTCTTATAGGCTTCATGTATCGATATTCCCATGGACTCTGTCTCCTCCCTTCGTCCATCGTTTACGTGGTCGGCATCTTTCTCTGCTTCTTTCTGGTGTGTACATCATTGCTTGTTGTGGTATACTGTTAGTTGGTAACCTACTTGCATGACCCCACACACACACACACACACACACACACACACACACACACACACACACACGCACGCACACACACATATTAGCTTTTAAAAGACTGTATTGTCATTTTCGCCCAAAGCCCACAATAACGTCACATTACTGTACACATGTATTAAGAGATTTCTGTTGTTCGTCTATTCGGTTATTCGTCACAGCAATGGTCCCGACGGTTACTGTTAATCGAAATCTTACTGTAAATAAGTAGACAGACAGACAGACAGACAGACAGACAGACAGACAGACAGACAGACAGACAGACAGACAGACAGACAGACGGCCGGACGGACGGACGGACGGACTGACGGACAGATAGATAGATGGATGGATGGATGGATGGATGGGTAGATAGATAGATAGATAGATAGATAGATAGATAGATAGATAGATAGATAGATAGATAGATAGATAGATAGATAGATAGATAGATAGATAGATAGATAGATAGATAGATATGTAGGTGATGGTAAAAGACAAAGGGAGACAATCATAAAGACTGATGCTTCCTTCACTACGGTGCTAAGAGGTAAAGAGTAGTTCTGACTTCGTTACGGCCAAAGAAGAAAAACAGTGAAAAGAGAGAGAGAGAACCTCACACCGCCTCAACCGACAAAAAAAAAGGATAGTAATTAGATAAGATATACGAGATCTCAGACAGGGGCCTCAACTCTGGACAATAACTGTCATACTTGAGACCCAGGCAATGGATTAAGGTGTTAGATTGTGGTAGAAATAGTGGTTGTAAAAACTAAAAGAGACTAAACAAACAAATTAAAGACAGTACAAAAATAGCTCTTTATTTATCAACAACTACAAATTTTGGTGACAATTTGTGTTCAAACACATTGAATAAAGCATTCAATAAGGGATGTTCAATTACAGATACAACAGACAACTGCATATATCAAACATCAACCAAGGGTGGCTCCTAACCAATCAGGACACTTAAGACAACAGGGTACACCAAGTACCACAACACAGGTGTTCCAAACAATGGCTGGTTAGACTGACACAATAAAGAACTTTGACACAAGCCACACTGCACAGACAACAATAAGACACTACAAAAACATAGGTTACACAACATAAACCCCAAGACGCGACTTAAACAAAGGTTGTGACACAATTTACTATCCCACCAAGAACCCAGGCCTGCTGACACTAACTAGTCAGCCGCTCCTGTAACAATGGAAAACACAATCTATGATTATCATGGTAAAGGCAACATATTAAACACATGAAGCAATGAGCACATGCAATATAACATTTTGAATTAACCTACATATAACAAATGTCTTCCATCAAATTATCCACTTTGCTATTCCCTCTAGTTGTACTACTGCTATCATGAGACTACATCTCTAATTGTTAAATACAACAGTCAATGTTGCATCATCAGATCACCCACTTTATTGTCTTCTCCAGTTGTGCCACTGCTGTCATGAGATTACACTTGATATTGCTAGGATGGAACACCTTCTAATGCAACAACCTCAGCCTGCTCCACCTCCCCATACAGCCCATCATTCATTTACAGAATGTCTTCAGTTCAGGGAGGTCATTACCGACAGGTCTCTGTCCAACACACTCTCATCCCCAACAGCACAGGCTGACAATACCCCCATAAAATGCCAATGTTCACACAGCAACACTAATCAACTTGTCAAAATCAACACCGAACACAACTCAGCTACACCGGGTGTACAACGACTCTAACAGGACAACACCATTTGAACATGTACATAGAGGACACAAATACAGTCCAATGCACCAACAGCAACCCAGCAGACATAGGGTATGCAATTCAATATGGCATCACAAGGACACACATCTTTGTACACCAACTAGACAACATCAATATACCATGACACCAGCAACAAATAATGACACAGGCTATAACAAAAGTCACCGACAACAACTCGACATATAACATACATCGCGACATAAAACCATCACAATCATCAAATGATCACTCTCACCATAGCCATAATCATCCCAATCATCCTAGCTGACACTACATGATCAGCCTCAACATAGTCACCACAATCATAACTCTCACCATAGCCATCACTACAATCATCATACCCAATGCACCACCTTTCCCCCATCTTCTGTCATTTAAATACCTAAACTTATGAGGGATGCCATATGATATAGGACACACTGCTCCTGCAATGTCCATGTTTTGATAAAGGATATCAACAACAATATGACATCACACACATTACCGCATGATATTATAAATTATTAACCAACTGGTAAAACATGTTTAACTATGAAAAGTAAAGGAAACAGGAATAACCATATTTGTAGAATGTGCAAATGCAACACTTGCACATGGGTGAATCACAACATTCACAGAAAGTTAAAGATAAACATGTGATTACACAGGAACTCAATTGAGGAACTCTCTGATACCCTTAAGACAGTTCATAAAATAAATACACCATAGTATCAAGTAAGAGTGCATCATCCATATGAGACAGGATCAAAGCATAACCATGTTCATGGGCAGAAACAGAATATCGGCACTAATATAACAACCAGTGTAGTATATATATATTATGTCATTATTATTACACACTAATGCCAACTACACCAGTGTACTTTTATCTGTGAGTGGACAGCAAATGTGCAGTTATGCCCTCTATTTCCCACCATTCTTCCTACGATACACCGGTTATAAATTTTCTTCTCTTACGCTTCGTGTCGCATAGCAAGTGCATATATCTTTGCGAAAGGTGGTACGTAGCAATAAATCGCACCCTTCCCCTGGTACAACAAACACCCTGTTTTACTACACCTAAAACTCCCAGTTTGATACACTAGCACAAACACTACTGCATTCTGGTAACAGATGTGACACCAGACTTCAATGCTAAATGAGAAACCCCTTTACCTATATCAGTTCCAGATGCACCTGCCTGTCCTCCCTCAGTAAAGCCACACTTCATTCGCAGTTACGATTACACAATGATTGCTGATACGCACCCCGCGTATTAAGATGCATTATTTCCTTCGCCTAGTGGCTATCAATCTGCATGGCGTCCCTACAATTCAACACATTATTTCCTACACTTCTATTTATTACCTACATGTTCTAACAGCTTAGCTTAACCATTAACCCATCATTGCCACATATAACATGTAAGTACTCTTCTCTGCTTTACACATGTTATAAATATTACACTTAAATTATGGTTATTTTCCCCTACTCATTGTTGCTTTGGAGTGTTCATACCCAACACTTGACCAAACATCCAATGTGATGCTCACCATTGTCACAGAATAATCCTGTAAACATATCTTGCTGCTGTATACACATATGATTCTCACCACTCTGTTGTTAAGTAACCTTCATTTCTAGCAACCTCACAAGCTCTTACTCCCTTCCATGCCAACATGGCCTGCATGGCACCATGTGGCATTATTTCAGTCTTTACTATAAACTAATTTATGACCCCACACATTGTATATTTTGGTGAATCTCCCACATATCTATTTAGCCAGTAACACATTAATGCCATAGGACAACCATGTAAACACTTTCAAGTTGGTAAACTGGCGTGTGCTGCAATTTAACAAATATTTATTAAATTAAACATTTTAAACTTACGGCTTTCTCCTGTGCCATTAGTTTTTCACTGATGGACAGATGGGAAACCCCACATGTCTTGTCCTCAAGGCAGGCTGGCCACAAACTATTTACACAGTGCCCAAGCGCCTGCCTTCACAATCCCAGCCGGCTGCCACAATGAAAATGGCCTCAGGTCCCTTTGTTTCAAGTGGCGTTTCCGGCGTCGTCCAGATTTTTAACTCGAGATAGACCGAACCAAAATTCGTTGGTCTGGCGCTATCACAGATAGATAGATAGATAGATAGATAGATAGATAGATAGATAGATAGATAGATAGATAGATAGATAGATAGATAGATAGATAGATGGACGGACGAACGTATGGACGGACGGACGGACGGAGAGACAGACAGACAGACATACAGACAGACAGACAGACAGACAGACAGATAGATAGATAGATAGATAGATAGATAGATAGATAGATTAGATAGATAGATTAGATAGATAGATAGATAGATATATAGATAGATAGATAGATAGATAGACGGACAGACAGACAGACAGACAGATAGAGATATAGATAGATAGATAGATAGATAGATAGATAGATTAGATAGATAGATAGATAGATAGATAGATAGATAGATAGATAGATAGATTGATTGATTGATAGAACGAACGAACGAACAAACTTTATTTTCAAAGGGTTAAGAATTGGGCACGCAGGCCCGTCTAACATTCTGCCCTTCTATCGCTCTCTTTCATACATTATTTCATTCACACAACATTCAAGGCTAACAAAGAACAGCAACAATATAAAAGATATGCATTATAAAGGCATGGGCAAAATACGAACATCAAAACTACACGACACAGTAATATTATATAATGGTCTGACACTTGTTATTAGCCATGTGGAATATACTGGCCTACCAAAAGGGGACTGGCTGTTATACTAGGGGTTTGTTATTATTATTATCTCTATTATTAAGGGGGAAGATAATCCGTACTGAGATAGTGTTCGAGTAATTTGCGATTATATGAATAGGGATTGGTGATGTCTTTGATTTCTTGTGGAAGATTGTTCCACAGCTGAGCTGCAGAGTACGTTAAGCTTGTTTTGTATAAGTCAATCCTAGGCTTCGGAATGTGTAGTATATTTAAACGTTTACTGTGTCTAGCATTATATTTAAACAATGGCCACAGGTAATTTGGGGCATTCCGATGCAGGATTTTGTGAATTAGTTTAGCTTTATTGAAAAGCAGACGTTTGCGGAATGGTAGTAACTGAAGGCGTTTATACAGGTTAGGATTGTCAGATAAATGTTTGCTATAAATTAGACTCATGGCCCGTTTCTGGAGTGAGTAAAGTCGCTTGGTGTTTGAATTAGTACAACCGTCCCAGATTGTAGAGCAGTAGTCAAAGTGTGTCTTGTATATGAGAAGTATAGAATAGTTTCCTTGTGTCCTCATCAAGGAAGTTTTTAATTTTGGCGAGTTGTAGACTTTTTCGCTGTTTGTTTAATGAGCGCTTGAACGTGGGAATTAAAGGTTAGGTTTCTATCAATGATTAGGCCTAATGTTTTTGTGCTCAATTACACTTTCTACTGGCATGTTATCGATGTGAAGTTGAAGTGATAGAACGATAGATAGATAGATAGATAGATAGATAGATAGATAGGTAGATAGATAGATAGATAGATAGATAGATAGATAGATAGATAGATAGATAGATAGATAGATAGATAGATAGAGGACAGATAGGACAGGACGGACAGACGGATAGATAGATAGATAAGATAGATAGACTAGATAGATAGATAGATAGATAGATAGATAGATAGATAGATAGATAGATAGATAGATAGATAGATAGATAGATAGATAGATAGACTAGGATAGATAGACGAGATAGATAGACAGACAGACAGACAGACAGACAGATATAGATAGATAGATAGATAGATAGATAGATAGATAGATAGATAGATAGATAGATAATATAGATAGATAAATAGATAGATAGATAGATAGATAGATAGATAGATAGATAGATAGATAGATAGATAGATAGATAGATAGATAGATAGATAGATAGATAGATAGATAGATTGATAGAACGAACGAACGAACAAACTTTATTTTCAAAGGGTTAAGAATTGGGCACGCAGGCCCGTCTAACATTCTGCCCTTCTATCACTCTCTTTCATACATTATTTCATTCACACAACATTCAAGGCTAACAAAGAACAGCAACAATATAAAAGATATGCATTATAAAGGCATGGGCAAAATGCGAACATCAAAACTACACGACACAGTAATATTAGATAATGGTCTGACACTTGTTATTAGCCATGTGGAATATACTGGCCTACCAAAAGGGGACTGGCTGTTATACTAGGGGTTTGTTATTATTATTATCTCTATTATTAAGGGGGAAGATAATCCGTACTGAGATAGTGTTCGAGTAATTTGCGATTATATGAATAGGGATTGGTGATGTCTTTGATTTCTTGTGGAAGATTGTTCCACAGCTGAGCTGCAGAGTACGTTAAGATTGTTTTGTATAAGTCAATCCTAGGCTTCGGAATGTGTAGAATATTTAAACGTTTAATGTGTTTAGCATTATATTTAAACAATGGCCAAAGGTAATTTGGGGCATTCCGATGCAGGATTTTGTGAATTAGTTTAGCTTTATTGAAAAGCAGGCGTTTGCAGAATGGTAGTAACTGAAGGCGTTTATACAGGCTAGGATTGTCAGATAAATGTTTGCTATAAATTAGACTCATGGCCCGTTTCCGGAGTGAGTAAAGTCGCTTGGTATTTGAATTAGAACAACCGTCCCAGATTGTAGAGCAGTAGTCAAAGTGTGTCTGTATATGAGAAGTATAGAATAGTTTCCTTGTGTCCTCATCAAGGAAGTTTTTAATTTTGGCGAGTTGGTAGACTTTTTTCGCTGTTTGTTTAATGAGCGCTTGAACGTGGGAATTAAAGGTTAGGTTTCTATCAATGATTAGGCCTAATGTTTTGTGCTCAATTACACTTTCTACTGGCATGTTATCGATGTGAAGTTGAAGTGATAGATAGATAGATAGATAGATAGATAGATATATATATATAGATAGATAGATAGATAAATATATAGATAGATAGATAGATAGATAGATAGATAGATAGATAGATAGATAGATAGATAGATAGATAGATAGATAGATAGATAGATAGATAGAACACTATTTGTATATTTACTCAAGTGAGGCAAAACCAACGGATGATGACCTCAACGCCATAGAGGTCCTACCAACTCTTGACCACCAATATAAGTATGCTATTAATGAACGTGCATCTGGCAAGCCCCCCCCCCCCCTCCCCACGAAGGATGGGATTCGAATAGAGGTTATCGGAAGTAGGCAAGACATACTCACTCTACAGATCCACCAGCTAATACAGCTATGCTGGCGAGAAGGAGAAGTCCGACATGATTTCAAAGATTCGATCAAGAAAAGGCATTTGACAGAGTAGATAGAAACAATCTGTTGGAAATCCTTAAACAATATGGATTGAGTATACATCTAACAAACCTATGTAGAAGCTTATACAACAACAGTTAATGCATAGTGAAAGCACCTGGAGGACACACAAAACCCTTCACCATAAGATCTGGAGTACGACAAGATTGTGTCCTGTCCCCTCTCTTGTTTATAACATATATAGACAACATATATAAAGAAAAAAGCCAAACAAAGACCACAAGAACACCGCATGACAAGAACACAGAAGAAGAATCAGCTGAAAATCTAACCACTAGAGAACTCCTGTTTTCGGATGACCAAGCACTACCAGCAAAATCAGAAACTGAATTACAAGACCACATGAATAGTCTATACTAAATGTGTAGTGAACACACCATGAAAATTAGCACAAGTAAAACTTAGGTAATGACAATAACTAGTAGTAGGCCCCTTTCATGACTATAGAGTTGTGCCGCTGGGGAGGTACTTGAGAGCACAGCTGGTGACTGTATAGTCCGATGCAAATGTGACAATCTCTATCACAGTTTCCAGCATCTGTAAGACGAGGCAGGTCCCGCAGGAAGTGACTGCGTTTTGAGCCCGTGCCGCCTATCCTCAGTTTGTTGGATCAGATTGTGCTCAAAGAGCACCAGTCCGTTTCGTACATCTCTTCTCCAGGAACATCTGTCTGTTGTAACTCTTTCCCACGTGTCTGGCATCTATGTCAAGGGTTTTAATATCTTGTTTACACACTTCCCTATATCGTAACTGGGGTCTTCCGGTTGGCATCTTTCCTGTGGCTAGTTCTCCGTGTAGGAGATCTTTCTCCATTCGAGATACGTGGCCCAGCCACCGGAGGCGTCTCTGCTTGAGGAGGGAGTGCACTGTGGTAATATCTGCTCTTTTAAGCACTTGTTTGTTTGTTATGTGGTCTTTCTATGATATGCCCAGAATGCATCTCAGACATCTCTTATGGAAGGAATTCAACTTCCTTTCCTGTCTTGAATACAGGGTCCAGGATTCAGACCCATAGAGTAGTGTACTAACAACACATGCTTTGTATACTTAAACTTTTGTACGCTCTGTTAGTCTATTATTCTCCCAAACTCTTTTAGTTAGCCTGGAAAATGGTGTGGCTGCCTTTCCAATGCGTCTGTCTATTTCTGTCTCTAATGAAAGATTATCTCATATTGTCGACCCCAAATACATAAACTCATGGACGATCTTCAATTCATAATTAGAAATTTTGATTGACGAAGGGGCACCAGCATCTTGTTCCATCACCTGTGGTTTATTTAGGCTGATGGTGAGCCCAAAGTCTTTGCAGGGGGCTGCAAAATGATCTATGAGCAGTTGGAGATCTTCTGCTGTATGAGTAGTCAGTGCTGCATCATCTGCAAAAAGTAGTTCTCTTATGCATCTTGATCTTATTTTGGTCTTTGCTTTGAGTCTTGATGGGTTAAAAAGTGTGCCATCAGATCTTGTATGGAGGTATATGCCTTCAGTGGCAGTCCCAAATGTCTGCCTTAAGAGAACGGCGAAGAAGATACCAAAAAGTGTAGGAGCAAGCACGCAGCCCTACTTTACTCCATTGCTAATGCCGAATGACTGGGATGTTGAGCCGTCAAATAAAATGGTCCCCTCCCGGGAAGGTTAACTCGGTCAACAAATGCCCGAAGAAGTCGGATGTGTTGGCCTAACGGCGCAAGAACGCAGCTCTGCTGTAAACAGGCACAACGCAATCACGTCCGAAAAAAAAACTCCTGATGAATGCAGCAGAAGAAGAAGAAATGGTCCCCTGCATGTTTTCGTGAAATGATTTCACGAGACTAAGAAGGGTGGGTGGACATCCTATCTTTTCAAGGATCATAAAAAGGCCGTTTCTATTCACGAGGTCAAATGCCTTTGTGAGGTCGATGAAGGCAATATATAATGGCTTCCTCTATTCTCTGCACTTCTCTTGGAGCTGCCGGAGTGAGAAAATCATATCGATGGTGGACCTGTTGGGTCTAAATCCGCACTGTGATTCGGGATAGATTCTTTCAGCAAGAATGTGTAGCCTTTTAAGGATGTTTTTTTTTTTTTTAAATTCGCATATCCTTTACAGGACATCGCTGTCAACAGCAGCATCTTTCAGCTGTCTGTTGATTTCTTGGCAAGATTACGCTCAGTAGTTTGCCATTGCTTCCTGAGCGGCCGGCTCAGTTATCCCGCAAGTCACCAGCGGGGGTCGAACCGCCTCCAGCTCTCGCCCGCTACGAGACTCTGCGTGATAAAAGGGATTACGGAGAAAGTGTTGTAACCCCTCGGCCAGAGAGACAGGCCTTTTAAGGATTACTTGAGCACAAATCTTGCCTGTAATACTGAGTAGGGAAATGCCGCGATAGTTGTTGCAGTAGCTTCTGTCGCCTTTGTTTTTATAAAGGGTAACGATGTTTGCGTCTTTCATATCTTGTGGTACTGAATTTTCTTACCAGCAGAGCTGAAATATTGCATACAGTTCTGGGATGATTGTTTCTGTGCTACATTTTAAAATTTCAGGTGGAATACTATCTTTTCCTGGTGCCTTGCCGGATTTGAGAATGTATAGTGCTTCGCTGATTTCTGCGAGACATGGTTCGTTGTCCAGGGCATGCATGGTGGACTGTTGATCGATGGCTTCCAGAGCTTCTTCTCCGACAGTGTTCTCCACCGAGTATAGCTAGAAGGTTTGTTTTACCCAGCGATCCATTTGTTTCGTTCGATCTTTTATGATTACACCCTCTGTTGATCGTAAAGGGGCCATCTGGTATTTAGATGGACCGACAGCTTGCTTGATGCCCTCGTACATTCGTCTTATATTTCCAGTGTCTGCACAAGTTTGAATTTATGCAGAGAGCTGTAGCTAGTACCTTTTCGCACATTTTCTTGCCATCTGTTGTACTCTATTTCTCGCCGTTCGCAATGCATGCAATGTTTTCCCCGAAGGTGATGTTTTATACACTGAGAATGCGTGTCTCTTTATCTCCAGGACTGGGAGCATCTCTTCAGAGTGTGCTTCAAACCAGTCATTTGACTTAATTTACTTCTTGCCAAATGTCGATAGAGCTGTATTGTAGATGGTGTCGCGAAACTGACTCCATCTCTCGGTGGCAGTTCCATCTGTGGGGCCAGGCAGAGTCTCCCTAGAGCCCTGGGTGAATTTGTTGACCTTCTCTTTATTTTGGGTGCCGCTGGTGTCAATGCGTGGTCTTCATCTGTTCTGCTTCTGTAGATTCTCTTGGGTTTTATCTTCACCTTGCTGGAGACAAGTGAATGATCTGTGTCGCAGTCAGCTCAATGATAGCTGCGAGTCAGCCGTACATTGCGGAGATTGCTGCGTTTAGTGAGCACACGGTCGAGTTAGTGCCAGTTCTTTGATCTGGGGTGCCTCCATGACACCTTGTGTTGAGGTTTCGTGTCCAAGAAGGCGTTGGTGACGCACAGATTGTGGTGGCTGCAGAATTCCAAGAGACGTTGTCCGTTGTCATTGATCTTCCCAACGCCAAACTGTCTTAGACATGAAGATTTGTGGTCGGAGCCAACCCTGGCATTGAAATCCCCCAGGATAAAAAGATGTTGTTTCTCTGGTGTTTCACTGACTTCTTTGCTAAGGTCGTCATAAAACTTGTCCTTAGATTCTGATGCTGCAGTTAGTGTTGGGGAGTAAACGCCAACTCCATGCTCCCTGGTCTCTCCGCGCGGCTTACCATGCCAGTAGAAAGTGAAGCCCCTCTCCTTGATGTTTCCAGATTCTTGGAATCTGGTCTCTTGCAGGGCAACAATGTCTATCACCAGTCTGAGTAGTTCGTTGTTTATCCCTGTGGCTTTGCGGG
This sequence comes from Cepaea nemoralis, assembly GCA_014155875.1. Classification (NCBI taxonomy): domain Eukaryota; kingdom Metazoa; phylum Mollusca; class Gastropoda; order Stylommatophora; family Helicidae; genus Cepaea; species Cepaea nemoralis. Next base: position 269,564 of record JACEFZ010027802.1, on the reverse strand, counting down.
CATCCACAATCTTGTTTAGATCGTCTGAGATGCCAGGGGTCATGGTTCTTACGTTCCATGTTCCCAGCCTTAGGGCCGGTTGTTTTGTTTTTTTCTTGTTGCTAGGTGAATAGATTGCGGTCCATGTGTCAGGATTTTTCCCCCTAAGCTCCACATACCCTCAGGAACGGATGAACCGTGGCGAGACAGCACCTTATTGACTCGGTGATGCCCAGCTTAGGCGGGCGGTAGCTGTCTAGTGAGATACGATGATCTCTCCCACCGTCGGAAGCAACCCCTGGCGCCTTGCTCTACGCCAATCGAAGCATTAAGACTTATAACCGGTAACTGCTGCTTCCCGTGTTGTGTCACCGCTTTACGCGGTGCTGAAGTGACCTCTTCAGGGCACACGACTGGGCAATGGAAATCGGAGAACCAGCTGTTGCCCAGTAGCAAGTTCCCCCTCTCCACGTCGCCGATGTTGACCAAGGGAAATGCAGTAGCCAATGCAACTCGGCATCGATGCTGTCGAAGGAGTTGCCAGAACTATGTTGTTTACAATATGGAACTGCCTTAGGGACTCCATCTCCGGATTTGTCCTCAGGGTTTACTTCCGAAGCCTTTCCCACATGGGTATACCCGCAAGGCAGCGGAGGTTTGAGATTTAGAGTTGCCTTTCTTAGAAGAGATACCAACCAAGGCTGACGAGCCTCTTCTGCCCGGGAATCAATAAGGAGGGAAGTCTACCATTCTTCCTTCCTGGCAGTGACCATACTAAATCGGATGACCGTAGCCGTTATCTCTATTGAGAGATCGTCTGCCCACCGTCACTGACTTGAAACCATAACCAACAACTATCTATCGGCTAATCAAAAGTCCAATCCACCACCTACTCCCATGGCTTCACGTTACCCTGTTTTGGGGGGAGGTGATAAACGGGTATTCTACCTTGCCCAAGGGTGTCCCGTAGGCTAGCGGATGGAAGGAGGCACCTTACTTCTCCTTTGATGTGGGGTACCCCACCCCGCTACCCTTAAACAATAACTAAAGAAGACGAAACAACAACAATTCACCTAAAGAAATATTCCCTGAAATAAGTAAAGAGTTTCAAGTGCTGAGGAAGTATAATGTAGTCAAATGGCAAATCAAAAGTCGAGATCGAAAATAGATGCAATAAGGCAAACCAAATCATTGGACAAATGGCACCAATACCAAAGAACAAACATTTAGCAATAGTTACTAAGAAAGCACTTTACAACACAATCTTCCTACCAACTCTATGCTACCAATTCCAAACCTGAACAATGACAGAAAAAGAGGCAAAAACATCTCAACAACAGAAATGAGATTCCTGAGAATAATAAGAGAATAGATAAGATCAGAAATGAAGAAAAAAAGGACTAAAGTAGGGGTTATAGCAGCACTAGATTTTATTAGAAAGCAGAAAGAAAAATGGTTTGGCCATTCAAGTAGGTTACCAACTAACAGTATACCACATGAAGCAATGATGTACAGACCAAATGGAAGCAGAGGGAGAGGCCGACCACATAAACGTTGAACAAATTGAATAGCAGAGTCAATGGCAATATCGATACATGAAGCCCATTAAGCGGGCACTCTCCCGCTATTTATACTTCACCCCGACATCGCAAAGCACAAGAGGAATGGGATGATATATATATATATATATATATATATATATATATATATATATATATATATATATATATATATATATATATATATATATATATATATATATATATATATTATGTGCGGATTTCTTCTATGAGTCTGTCACAATAATATACAGTGTCTCCCCCGATGTGTCTCCATCTTGCCGTGGTGGGGGAGCTTGAGTGTCCCACTGACCCCAAGCGCTATGCCATTGGATATTAACTACATATTGGACAGCTCTTGGGATAGGGACCAGACTAAGGGAGACACAACCTGTTGCTCTGCGGGTAGACTGAGGATAGCAGTCTAAATCAGGCGAACGATGCCAATAATCTGTCTGGACACAACCTCTAAGGCTTTCAGCCGAGGGGTATGGCTGAACGTCTCTAAGCCATACACCCTCGGATGTGAGAGCCTGGCCGAAACATACCTAAATCAAAATTGAGGTGAGGTGCTGAGCACGCTACATGCTTGGTGCAGATACTCGTTCGATGGCTCTTAGCTGGGCGATATGAGTGATCCCCGTATGAGAGGGCCTGGCCGTTCCTCGCCAACAGACGCACGGAGGTAAGGTGCTGAGCCGGCAGCACGTGTAGCCTACCTCGTGAGCGAGTAATCATGGTGGAAAAACACCTCGGTTGCACGTTCCGATGAAAATCTGTAACCGTTCTCATGGAGTGAGTGTAGTCAAAGGTGAAAAATTGTCTCGTTGACACTAAATGGAACGCTTGGCTTGCGAATCCATTACGTGGCAGCCCGAAGCAAAAGCTTGCTGTGTTGAAGTTGAAACAAGAGTCTAACTTGTCTCAAAACCCGAGGAAGGCTAACACTCACTAAAAAAGCCCGCTGAAGTCGGAAGTGCCATCCTACGGGCGGCAAAATAAAATGGCACTACGCAATTACGTCCGAGTGAAATGTCTTTCGTGACCGGAAAAGCTCTAACTAGTCTTTCCTCGTGCTAGGAAAATTTACTTAGTTTCCGAATGCCGTTCTTGTTCGGAACAGCTCTGACTAGGTATTTTTCCGAATGCCCATCGTGCCTGGTACAGCTCTGATCGGCACAACGACAAAGCACATGTCCGAAACGAAAATTCGCTGAGTGGATACTGTCTGCAGACCGGCCCGGGGCGAACGAAATGCCCAATATATTGAAGTGAGGATTTAAAGCAGCCATGAGCACGACGTGACGATTCCCTCGGTGAGCCCAGCATCAGGGCGCTATGTGTCAGCCCTGCAATTATGGAAGCCACCCTGGATAGCGGAAAATGCTATGGACTGTCCCTGCCTTCCTTTGAGGGACGACCGTTGTCTTCGACCGTTCCAACTTGGCCAGCTGGGTTGTGGAAGGTACCGCAAAAGTGAGAGTCTCCCAGGAATGCTACCTGGTGAAAAAAAAGCACGCTAAAGCCGGATGTGTTGGCCTACGGGTTTCGGCCCAAGGGCGCATAACTTAGACACACCGCAATCACATCTGAAAAAACACTCCAGATGAACGCAAAGAAGAAGAAGATATACAGTGTAATTTTGTAACAAATGTGTTTCGTGCATGACCTTCTCTCACATGTTCTCGTATTATTACCAATCCAAAAATCAATACATCTGTGCAGGAATCAAAGACACCATGATAAATAAGACGACATTGCACGCAAGATCTCATATACAGCAACCATTTCCAGTCGCAGCAGCTACCACTGTCAAATATTAAGACTTTGGGAATAAATAGGGCTACATAACAGCTTTCAAACACTGCAAGGACTAATTTAACACGCAGGACAAAACAAACTACCAGTATGTAAGTAAAAAACAGACAGTATGTAATAACTGTCTGGAACTAACAGAGCTAAAACGTTTAAAATATGTCTGGTCATACAGAGATTAACTACCGTGTTTACGATGAGTTGTAAGGTACGTTATAAGCTGAACAGAGAAAAGAACAGTGTTAGAATTTATGTTTCCTATATGAAGAAGATTATTGTAAAGGAACATTCTACTGTCTGTACTAAGAAATGTATGTCCCTCGCAAAACGTCATGATCAACCTCTATTTGATGTGTAATGCAATCTTCGTTCAGCACTTTGTCAAAGCTTTCTGAATAAGAAGTCAAGATTTAAGTGCAACTTAATGCTCTTCTTCGCCATCTGCGCATCGGAAGTTTAAGAGTATGCACCCTTAGCCTGTCGTCCACGCCAACTGCAGCTGTCTATTTAGACTAGCAATACAGTTCAGAACGAGCCTACATTTGAAATTCCAGTAGATTGGATTGTTATATGTACGCTGACGCACTCTCAAGCAGCCTAGAGGAAATATTGGTAAGTACCTATGTTACGTTAATAGTTAGTTGCATATCCTTTACAGGCTGTTGACTTCCGGTCCCCAACATGTCGGTTAGGCATTGAACAGATAAGTATGCTTATGCCTACGGTTTGCATTCGCAATTTCCTCATGTTGGACTGGCAGTACATGGTTCCGTCGCCCTGCTACTGAGTGAGTGCATGGCGTGACACTGTGAGCTGTAAATTTCGTGTGGAATGCTTTTACATATGTCCACTGTTTGCACAGTGAACTGCATGTTTGGAACAATAGCCAGCGGTCGCTGAATTGACTGGTTTGCCTTTTCAGTTCACGAGTGCTTTTTTAGGAGACTCCTGGGAGTCGTTGCTGGAGCTACGGAGCTCGTGCTTTGTGTGGCACTTTCGGCGGGTCGGCCTGCGGAAATAGACCGAGCCATGTGGATAACTAAAACGGGTCAATGAAGTCCTTCTGGTGACTGCCGGTTCCATCGACGATGAACTGTATTTTTCGTGGAGGACTTTTGTGTTAGCATTCTGGCGGCGGCATTGTGCTCAGTGTACCTGTGAGGGCTGTTGGCTTGCCGAGACTCCTGTGTGTTCCACTTTTCACATTGGGCAGTGTGAAGCATTTTATGAGGTATTAACTGGCACAGGAATGGAGCATAATAGGGATGACCCGTTGCCATGAAGTTGGAACCGCGACTAACTAACCTTTGCAGGACGTAGCACTCAACACCAGCATCTTTTGCTGTTGTGATCATTTGGCAAATTTACGTTCAGTAGTTTGAAGTTCCTAAATAAGTAATAGTAATGACCGAAATAAGGTTTAATGCATGTTCTGTACGTGACCTTGCAATCAATCCCAACATTTATTCGTTGTTTGTGATTTACTTGACAATTTCATGTTAAGAAGGTTCCCGTTGTTGTCTGGACGGCTGACGCCATGTAAATCAATGCAAAACGATCTGCTTCCAAATCATCCGCAGTTGATTTCGAGTCCTCGACTTGGTATATTGGAGACTTGTGAAACTGCGTTTCACTAACCCCAAATCCACAAACATCGCTAGAAATTATCTAATAACGTGGACAACTGTTACGTCCTGTGGAGAAATCTGAACTCACGCGTACGTGTCTCTCATGGCAGATGTCTCTATTCACCCCCTTGCTAGCATTACACCTAAATGTAGGTAAATGACCCCTTTCACGTCATAATGAATCATGGGTATAAGGTGATAATCAGATTATGTTGCTCAACGATGGGTTGTATGATATGGTCCGTATCATGCAGGTCGTCATTACTTCTCAGGAAATTCTCGTATTGATTTTAGGCTTGCTCTACATGATGTACGGACGGGTGGATGGATGTATAAATGGACGGACGGGTGCATGGATAAATGAAGGGCAGACATGCAAGCATTAACAAAGTAGTTGCATACGTTGCTGCATTCAATTAAAAAAGCAATTAACATCCAGAAACACTGTCACAGTTTTTCCGCATTGATTTAAGTCTATATTCTAATGAAATTGAACTATGAACCCCAGGTGACAGTAAATCCTGAATGGGCCTAGCTTGGCCGAACAATGCAGCGTAAGTTGGCGCTGCTGAGTATCAAGTTTATTGAATTTATATTTGCTAGGAAACAGAAACTGATCCACGGAGTCATACAAATTCTTTTGACCACACTTTGTAATTTCTTCTTCTTCTTCTTCTTCTTCTTCTTCTTCTTCTTCCACTGCTTTAACCTTCTTTACCATACCTTTAGACAATGCCTAGAATGTATATGTTTAGAAACCAGCGGACAACGCGCCTCAACGGCTTTCTTTGCTTTTGTTAGAGACGTGAGCCATAACACTGCACAACTGACATGTTATTAACGTAGTATGATGCGATTTAACAACATATTCATTCTTTTTTTTTTATTCACACATTTTGAAAATTTGCACCTTGATTAAATTTAAGTAATACTCCCAACAATCGGGAGGAGACATTTTCATCCGTTGTACTACATCAGTTAAATACTGTCATTGACTGCCTGTGTATAAGGCCTACCTTGCGGTGTATGGCAGAGGGTCTTGGGCCTGAGCAATTAAAGCCACATGGTTAATGCAGACGCCGAGAACTGTGCAGTTTAGGGTTTTCATTTTTCCCCCCGACAAAAAAAAAATCCACATCTTACAGAGGATTCGAACCCGAATCTCCCGAAGGAGAATCCGACATTCTAGCGACTCGACCAACCAACTGCTACTCTAGTAGCACTCCATTTAATAATTTGAACATGTGACGGACAAAGGGGATTTCAGTGTGCTGTTCAGCACACATAATAAAACGTTACTGAGATATGCACAGACGTCTGTTATGCACGCGGATAGACCCTAGTTATGTTTTTTTTTTTAGCATATCCTTTACAGGACTGTCAACACCAACATCTTTCAGCTGTATGTTGATCTCTTGGCAAGATTACGCTCAGTAGTTTGCCATTGCTTTCTGAGCGGCCGGCTCAGTATCCCGCAAGTCACGAGCGGGGGTCGAACCGCCTCAGCTCTCGCTCCGCTACGAGACTCTGCTTGATAAACGGGATTACAGAGAGAAAGTGTTGTAACCCCACAGCCAGAGAGACCGGCCCTAGTTATGTAAACAGGAAAAAAAGCATGAAAGTCAAGGAAGAACCAGAGGGGCAGACAAGTTGCTAACACATTTCAAGGATGGGCAATGTCACTTTCGCATTGCTACCCGGCCATGTGTGTCAATGATAATGGAATATCAGACGGATTGATGAGTATGGTTGCCGTCGTAGGCAGACGCGCAATGAACCCGCTGATATAATAATTCCAGCTTTTACGTAGGTTTACTGGAGTACGACAAGGTTGTGTCCTGTCCCCTCTCTTGTTCATAACATATATAGACAACATATGTAAAGAAATCAGCCAAACAGAGACAGCAAGAATACCGCATGACGAGAACATAGAAGAAGAACCATCTGCAAATCTAACCATTAGAGAACTCCTGTTTGCGGACGACCATGCACTAATAGCAAAATCAGAAGCTGAATTACAAGACCACATGAATAGTCTAAACGAAATGTGTAGGGAACATAACATGAAAATTAGCACAAGCAAAACAGAGGTAATGACTATAACTAAAGAAGAACAAACAGCAACAATTCACCTAAACGAACATGCCTTGAAACAAGTAAAGAGTTTCAATGACCTAGGACGTATAATATCATCAAATGGCAGATCAGAAGACGAGATCGAAAACAGATGCAGTAAGGCAAATCAACTCATTGGACAAATACCACCAGCACTAAAAAACAAACATGTATCAATAACTACTAATAAAGCACTTTACAACACAATCTTCCCTACCAACTCTATGCTACCAATGCCACACCTGGACAATGACAGAAAAAGAGAAAAGAAAAATCCCAACAACAGAAATGAGGTTCCTGAGAAGAATACTCAACGTATCAAGAAGAGATAAGATCAGAAATGAAGAAATCAGGACTAAAGTGGGGGTTAAAGCAGCACTAGATTTTATTAGAAAGCAGCAAGTCAAATGGTTTGGCCATGCAAGTAAACTAGCAAACGACTGACTGTCTAACAAATTAACTGACTAACTAGCTTACTAAGAAACAAGCAAATTAACTACCTAGCCAACCAATAACCCACGCAACCTATCAACCAACTAAACAAGAATCCAACCACATAACTAATCAACCAAACATCTAACTAACTAATTAATTAACCGACCATCTAACCAATCAACCAACCAACTAACTAGTCAGCGGACTGACCGACCGACTAACTAACTAACCAACTAAGGAAGAAACTAACTATGTAACAAAATAAACAACACGCTGTTTAATATATAGAACCTAAATAAAGAACACTTAGCTAACATTTATACTACCACTTTACTTAATGTTACAATAACATAAAGACATTAAAGTTGTCACTACCCAAGTTCACGTGTCAATAAAAATCTTGTCTTGCATGGCCTTGACCAACAAGTGCGTCATCACCGACTTAACCATGGACCTAACACTATCAATATAAAAACGTAAATGCGACAATGAAACAAGTCAACGAATAAAGTACACACCGAACAACCTAGCTCATATAAAATCCCCGCACTGTTTGACTTCGTTATTTCTCAGATTTCAGCAATTTCAAAACCACCCGGATGTCAAGAATAAACACTTTCTTTATGTCCTTCAGGGAGTGCCGTATGGTCTATACCAGGGGTCACCAAACTACGGCCCACGGGCCAGATCCGGCCCGCGACTTCATTTCATCCGGCCCGCCGACGGTACTCGAACTTGCTTGATATAACGTATGAAACACGAGACGTTGTGATACAGTTTAAATGTAAATATTATGTTTAGAATAATCGGAGACCTTCATACGTGCGGAGACCTCCTGACCGCCCTAGGCTGTTTATTTATGCGGCCCTATTTACATATTTTGCAAACCTTATTATGAGATATATTCTATTACCAAATGAAGCCGCCTGCCGCGGCTCTACAAGAGTATGGAGTAGCATATCCCTTGATATTCTGGTAAAAATGCATAGGATGCTGGGATGTTGTGTTGGCGTGCCTATAAGAGCCCAGTCAAACCACGTTCCCGCCTCTTTGACCTTGAGAACAACTGAGGCCGAAGAGATGCTGATGTCTAATATTCAGCAGAGAGTTTGAACTAATCCCTCTGAGCCACTACCAAGCAGATGGGCGAACGTGCCCCAGGCACGGCCGAGCGTGGCCACTGTTCTTCCAGACCGCAGTTGAGAGGGCAGACAGGCCCTGTGAAGATCCAAAGGATCCAAGAGGATCTTGATTGTGGATTGACGATTATCTGCTACGAAGTGTGTTTTGAATGAACCTTCATAGTTTAAATAGGAATATAGGAATAGAATAGCTATGTCTGTGCCCGAGAACAATAATGCAGGGGTATATGCCTGGGAAGAGAGGAAGAGGGAGCTCAAAGAGAAGATGGGTGCAGGATGTGGCGGATGATCTCCAGATGGGTGTATCTGAAGCGGGATATCTTGCTTATGATCGAGAGGTTTTCCGGAAGGTTGTTATGATGGCGAGGTTCTGCAAAGGACATGCTACTGAATGAATGCCTTTTGTTCCATCTTGTCTGATAATTGCTGGTGTTGTGTATCAGACTACAGTTACAGTGCTGTGATGGAAGATCACTGGTACTGTGCTGGATGACTACCCATGCTGTGATGGAAGATCACTGGTACTGTGAAGGATGATCATGTGTGTCTTTATTCATGGGGATGCCTATTTTTTTATTGCATCTAATCATGAATTATATTTATTCGTGCATTGGCATTATTAATCAGATGTTGTTGTATCTTTTCAATTGCATTATTCTGATTCCCTGTACACGGACCTGAATTTCTTCTGATATTTCTAAATCTTTTCTTTTCTTGTTAGCCGTAGAAATAGAATGAGATTCTCTGTGTCTTCTTATTCCTCTCTTCTTGTACGGGCCATGAGCAGTCGGCGTTGTGTTATTATCTCGATCATCTCTGTGCTGTTACCCAAAGGTACCTATAAACCGTGTATGTACCTTTGATGAGCCGTAGCTTCACCAGTGACCTCTACTCCTCTGCTTTTCTTCTGTTTCAATAGGAGTTTAATGTTTCTAATTTAATGTCTGTTTTTCATTTTCAGATCCCGTGTACTTCACCCTTAATTATGGCTACTAGGAAACCAAATGTGAACGCCGAGTGTCGATTTTTCAATGAAGAGTGGGGAGTAAAGTACTTCTTTGTGGAAACACCAGGACCAGAAAACCAGTTGCGTAATATGCAGCGAAAGTGTTGCCGTTTTGAAAGAGTACAGTCTTCGGCGTCACTACGAAACAAAACATCTATCAACATATTAAAAGTTTTCTGGAAAGTTACGCTCTGGGAAATATGAGTCCATTAAACGTGGCTTTCTTCTTCTTCTTCTTCTTCTTCTTCTTCTTCTTCTTCTTCTTCTTCTTCTTCTTCTTCTTCTTCTTCTTCTTCTTCTTCTTCTTCTTCTTCTTCTTCTTCTTCTTCTTCTTCTTCTTCTTCTTCTTCTTCTTCTTCTTCTTCTTCTTCTTCTTCTTCTTCTTCTTCTTCTTCTTCTTCTTCTTCTTCTTCTTCTTCTTCTTCTTCTTCTTCTTCTTCTTCTTCTTCTTCTTCTTCTTCTTCTTCTTCTTCTTCTTCTTCTTCTTCTTCTTCTTCTTCTTCTTCTTCTTCTTCTTCTTCTCCTTCTTCTTCTTCTTCTTCTTCTGCATTCATCCGGAGTATTTTTTTTTCTTCCGACGTGATTGTGTTGTGCCTGTTTACAGCAGAGCTGCGTTCTTGCGCCGTTAGGCCGACACATCCGACTTCTGCGGGCATTTGTTGACCGGGATAACCTTCCCGGAAACGTGGTTTTGAAACACGAAGAAATCTCTTCACGAGAAAACTTGCTAAAAATGAATGTGTCACTAGTACAACTTACAAAACAGTGCATAAGATGGCAGAATGAGGGAAGCTGTTTACTGATGACAACTTCATCAAAGAGTGTATGATCGAAGCAGCAAATGATGTGTGTCCTGAGAAAGCCGATTTGTTTCAGCAAATGACTTGTGTCCTGAGAAAGCCGATTTGTTTGGAACTTTCAGCCTTTCGGCAAGTTCAGTTGTAGCGGAGAACAGAAGAACTTGGAGAGAACATAGTGCCACAGATACGCGAGAAAGCTAAGATCTTGTTGTGGTATTCTATGGCGCTGGATGAGTCTACTGTCCCCTCGAGTACGTCACAACTTCTCGTGTTAATTCGTGGTGTCAATTTGGACTTTCAGACAACCGAAGAGTTGGCGTCCGTTTGCACCATGCATGGAACAGCAACTGGGAAAGACATTTTCGTGGAAGTACAAACAATTTTGCAAGACTTTACCCTTCAGCGGAATCAACTTCGAGGTGTTACAGTTGATAGAGGAAAAAACACATAGCTGGAGTGAGGAAGGGTCTGTTGGGGCAGATCAGGACTCATTTGGAAAATTTGCAAATTCCGGGCGCTCTGTTCATACACTGCATTATACATCAGAAAGTACTCTGTGGGAAAACGTAGATATTTATTGTGTACTGAATCCAGTCATTTCTGCTGTGAACTTCATTCGAGAACATGGACTCAGTCACGGTCAGCTCCAGGCTTTTCTTGAATAAATTGATTCTGAATTCTGTGACTTGCCTTATCACACATCAGTCAGGTGGCTCAGCTGCGGTGAAGTCCTGCTTCGTTTTTACAAGCTCCGAAACGAAATAGATGTTTTCCTTACAGAAAAAGATAGAGCTGATTCACAGCTGTCAGAGCCTACCTGGCTGTCAAAGTTGTCATATTTGGTCGACACGAATGAACTGAACTTGAAACTTCAACGAAAGGTTTACCTCGTCTGTGGTCTCTACAGAAACATCAAAGGATTTCGGAGAAAGCTGTCATTGTTTTAAGCACAACTGGAAGGAGAAAACCTTTCTAATTTTCACTGTTTCAAAGAGTTTGGAGAGATTTTTCAGATCTTGACAGAATTTAGAGTGACATTCTTCTGTTGCAGAATCCGTTTAATTGTAACCTTGATGGTGTGCCCGTTGAACTACAATTGGAGCTCATTGATTTGCAAGAAAATGACTTGTTGAAAGAGAAGCACAGAGAAGGAACACTTGTTGAATTGTACCGGTGCTTACCTGATGTTGAGTTTTCGAAACTTAAGAAATTTGCCGCTGGTATGGCATCAGTGTTTGGAAGAACTTATGTCTGTGAGCAAACATTTTCAGAAATGAAGTCTGTGAAGTCACCACATTGAACGAGATTGACTGATGAGCATTTGAAGGCAATTCTCTTTATTGGATGCAGCAATTCCAAACCAAACATTGATGGTATTTTGAAAGCCACACGTCAGTTTCAGATTCGGATATGTGCACATTAGGTCTGATGTAATTATAGTTTTTCTAACGTCGCCTTCTTTGATAACTTTATTTAGTAAATAAATGTGTTGGTTGTCTTTGTTTTTTGTGCATTGCACGCCCATCCCATGATTAACTTAGTTTTTCGTCTTTTTTCACAGAGCTTTCGTTCTAGCTTGCAATTATTGTTAAAGTTAGTTGTATATCCTTTACAGGACGTTTGCAGTCAACGCCTGCATTGTTTGATGTTGTTGATGTCTTGGCAAGTTTACGTTCACTAGTTTACTATTGCTTTCTGAACGACCGGCACCCATAACATTGCACAAAAACAAGCGCAACGTTGTCTGCTGCCAAATCGCGCGCAGCTGTGTTTCGAACGCGGGTATACGGGATTACGAACCGCGTCCGTAATACCTTCGCCACGGAGGACTGCGCAAGTATTGTACAGAATGACTTTCCGGCCCGCGCTCGTCATTTTCTCAGCTAATCCGGCCCGCCGTGAAAAAAGCTTGGTGACCCCTGGTCTATACCATTATGGGTCGAGATCATGTACTAAATGCCTGCCACGGCCATCTAAAAGGGCCCTTTAGTTCCTATTTACTTTGGTTGAAAATAGTGCAAAAAAATTTTATGTTAATTATGTTGTAAATTGTGTGTTAGAGATGACAGGATTATAAACTTGAGGTGCCAAGGTAATAAAATCATAAACATATTTTTATATGTTTATGTAACTTCATATTTATTTATGCAAAGAAGAGAGGTCAAAATTTGTTACAATCCCTTTGTCTTATAGTTTTGATGTTTCAAAAACTTTGAAAACTGCACAGTAACAACTACATCATTACATATTTACAGTTTAACGATATTGGTCGAGTGGGTTTTGAGTGAGTATTTGTGTATGCGAGAGAGTGTGTATTTATGTGTTATTGAGTCGATGTATAACTGAGAGTTTGTGTAAATGATGTATGTAAGTAAGTATTATGTATGTGTGTATGCATTTGTGTGTCCGCCTGCCTGCCTGCCTGTCTCATAACATGGTAATCCATGCATCCATCATGTGCCATGTCGATAAGCGTGGGCGGTAATTTTTGACATCTCACTCGATCACCAGAGTCGTGGATCAGTTCCGTGTTCCTGTCTCGACCATGCCACGTGGCCAAGCCATCCAGGTATTTAATTCTCGGTCTTCCCCTTGGCCTGTTCCCTTCGATCTTGCCAGTTGTCACCAAGTTCTCCAAATCATTTCTTCTCATAACATGCCCACACAATTTTGACTGTCTACATCTAATGTCTCTAATCAGTTTACGATTTTCATGTGTTGCTTGAAGGACTTGTTCATTGGTTTTCTATCTGTCCATGGTATTCGTTGCATTTTCCTCAGGAAACCACATTTCCACAGCCATCAGATGTTTTTCAGCTTGTCTGCTCATTGTCTACGCTTCACACCCATACAAAAGAACAGGCTCTATGTGGCACCTCATCACTCTTTTTCTCGTTTCAATTGATATCATTTTATTGGTCAGTACGTTTTTCATCTTGCAAAAGGCTACCTTCGCAATGGCAATTCTTGTTTTAATTTCTTCAAGGCATCTCCGGTCAGATGTTATGACTGTTCCGTGATAACTGCACTAATTCACTTGTTTAAGATTATGTCCATTTCTTGTACATGGTAATATGCATAGTTTATTTTCACAACGTTCATTTTATAATGTTCTTATTTCTATGTGAATCTAACTTGCACACCAGATAATAGATGTAAGAGAGATGAGCTATTGGAAAGGCCGAGTGTAAGACGGGTCTGCATGCCCAATTTGTGACCCTTTGAAAATAAGTTCTTTCGTAATAGGTCTGAATCAGAATCCGCGTGGATTGTTAGAATTGACGTGGGCTTGCATAGCACTCAGGTCGAGTTAGCCTTGAATGGGCCAAAGGAACACTCTCGGGTAATATCGGCAGGCGGCTTGATACGGACCACGTCACCCACCGTGTGCTGATTGGCAGATACAAATATGGATCTAGGACCAATTACCCAATGTACCTAAAGGCGTGTAGAAGGGTCATGTACTTATATTACATTACTATGCCAGTTCCCAGAGCTGTGTATGCCTTCATTCAACAAAGTGAGACTAATTATACTCACTAATGTCCTGATTGGGATGAGCCGTAGCGCAGTTGCTATCATACTTGCCTTCTTTCCCCATGGTCATGGTTTCGAATCCCCATTGAGTCGGATATTTTTTTTGTTTAATGACCAGCTAAAAATGGTCATAAAAATATCATCATAAATAAAGGCGGCCGGCGTGATATTAAACATATCACCCATCTACTAATGAGTGGTCTCTAAAGATATGGGGATATCAGCACGTACCCAAATCTGACAGAATGAATATGATATATTGATGATTGACAATGTCGTTGAAAGGCTTCAAAAAGGAAGAGGATCGACTTCATTGCTCTAGGTTGTATCCTATATGGCTTGATGTCTTTCTACAAGGCGTCGCACACAACACAAACCCCTTAGCTCCAGCGATAACCCCCAGGTGTCTTAGAGAAAACTACAGACGTGAATAGAATGGCGAAGTCTGAAATCGATTGGAAATGTCTCTAACAGGGTACGTGGTTTCCCCATGGCTAAAATTTGTGTATGGTCGATGTGAGTGACAAGAGAAACGCTACTGAAGCACGCCCATGCACTATTTATCGAAATAATGTAAAATGCATTCCGAGATCATATTCTCTTATTGGGTAGATGTGACAGCGCACCGAGGAGCACGCTTCATGAATACCCTGGTGTGATATGTTGGAGTCTCTCTAGGTGCGGATATTTGTGTTTCATTGTTGCAAATATTCTTGGTTTTCCAGGTCGACCACCCTAAACTGGACCCTAAGAAATATCCCAGGAATATGAAGGCTACCGGTGTGATATTCACAACATAATCTACCTAGTGAATATTCATCTCTTCTAATCTCATCATGCCGGTCTCCCTGGACTAGCGGTTACACGACTTTCTCCGTAATCCCGTATACTCTCGTGAGTAACGTGACCTTGCGCAAGAATTGGTAGCGGTTCTTTCCGCGTCGGTAACTTACGGGGTATGTGAGCCGGTCGCTCAGAAAGCAATGACAAACTACTGAGCGTATTCATGCCAAGAAATCAACAATCAGCTGAAAGATGCTGATGTTGACAGCGATGTCCTTCCTGTAAGGGATGTGCGAAAAAAAACATTTCACCATGTTCCTCTTGACCTTGCAGTGTCGAGGTGATGTATAAACAGCGGGAGAATGCCCGCTTATGAGCTTCATGTATCGATATTACCATGAACTCTGCTGATCCCTCCGTACATCGTTTACGTGGTCGGTCTCTTTCTCTGTTTCCATTTGGTCTGTACATCACTGCTTGTTGTGGTATACTGTTAGATGGTAACCTACTTGCATGGCCAACCATATTACTTGCTGGTTTCTAATAAAATCTAGCACTGCTATAACCCCTACTTTAATCCTGATTTCATTTCTGATCTTATCTCTTCTTGATACATTGAGTATTCTTCTCAGCAATCTCATTTCTGTTGCTGTGATTTTCCTTTTCTCTTTTTCTGTCATTGTCCAAGTTTGGCATTGGTAGCATAGAGTTGTGAATATTATTCTGAAAAACTATGTGGCTAGTAAGATAAACTCAATAGCTTCTTATCCAGAAATTTCGTCTTTGACAGCGTTGCTTCACGTCATATTCACATACAAATAGTGTACCACGTTATTGGCAATCTGCTTACTTGAGATTGTCTCATTGTGATGCAGTGGGCTAACAAGCTGACATATAGGCCCGATGGTCATGTGATCAAATTCTCATTGGGGCGGATTTCTAAAAACCTGACCTGGACTACAAGTCGGCACAGTCTGCACTTAATGACAGAAGTGTTCCTGGGAAGTTGAGGCGGCGTATGGGAACTGTTGAGATCGACTTGGCTGATAGGTCGACCCAATCTAACATAGGTACTAGGACATGTAATGGGAAGTAAAGACAGTCGGTGAGGTAGTGATCGCAGATGAGTGCGGGCTGGTCTATAAACATATGATTGTATTGTGTTGTACTGTATTGTATTTTATTGTATTGTGGTGTGTTGTATTGTGTTGTATTGTATTGTGTTGTATTGTATTGTGTTGTATTGTATTGTATTGTATTGTGGTGTGTTGTATTGTATTGTATTGTGTTGTACTGTATTGTATTGTGTTGTGTTGTATTGTATTGTATTGTGTTGTATTGTATTGTATTGTATTGTGGTGTGTTGTATTGTGTTGTATTGTATTGTGTTGTATTGTATTGTATTGTGGTGTGTTGTATTGTGTTGTATTGTATTGTATTGTATTGTATTGTATTTTATTGTATTGTGGTGTATTGTATTGTGTTGTATTGTGTTGTATTGTATTGTATTGTATTGTATTGTGGTGTGTTGTGTTGTGTTGTGTTGCATTGTATTATATTATATTGTAATGTGCTGTATTGTATTGTATTGTAATGTATTGTGTTGTGTTGTGTTGTATTGTATTGTATTGTGCTGCATTGTGTTATATTGTATTGTATTGTATTGTATTTTATTGTATTGTGGTGTGTTGTATTGTATTGTATTGTGGTGTGTTGTATTGTATTGTATTGTGGTGTGTTATATTATATTGTATTGTATTGTTTTGTATTGTATTGTATTGAGTTGTATTGTATTGTGTTGTATTGTATTGTATTGTGCTGCATTGTGTTGTGTTGTATTGTATTGTATTATATGGTATTGTATTTTATTGTATTGTGGTGTGTTGTATTGTATTGTATTGTATTGTATTGTATTGTATTGTGTTGTGTTGTATTGTATTGTATTTTATTGTATTTTATTGTATTGTGGTGTGTTGTATTGTGTTGTATTGTATTGTATTGTATTGTGTTGTGTTGTGCTGCATTGTATTGTATTGTGCTGCATTGTATTGTGTTGTATTGTATTGTATTGTATTGTATTGTATTGTGTTGTGTTGTGTTGTATTTTATTGTATTGTGCTGCATTGTATTGTGTTGTATTGTATTGTGCTGCATTGTGTTGTGTTGTATTTTTTTGTATTGTCTTGTGCTGCATTGTGTTGTGTTGTATTGTATTGTATTGTATTGTATTGTATTGTATTGTGTTGTATTGTATTGTATTGTATTGTATTGTGCTGCATTGTGGCGAAGTGGTCAAGCCGTTTGACTCGTGCTCCGAAGGTTGTGGGTTCGATTCCGGGCCGCGTCCTTCGGTTTACGAGTTAAATTTTTCGGAGATTCCTGTTGGTCGTCGCTAAAAGCCACGGAGTTCGTGTTTTGTGCGACGCTTTCCGTGCTGCAGGAAAGATACCGAGCCATATGGGATAAAACCCGGTGCAATGAAGTCGACCCTGTCGACTTTTAAGCGACTTTAAGTGTGTTGTGTTGTGTTTACTGTATTGTATTGCATTTTATTGTATTGTGTTGTGTTGTATTGTATTGTATTGTATTGTATTGTATTGTATTGTATTGTATTGTATTGTATTGTATTGTGTTGTGTTGTGGTGTGTTGTATTGTATTTTATTGCATTGCATTGCATTGTATTGTATTGTGTTGTGTTGTGTTGCATTTTACTCTACTGTGTTTTGATGTGTGTATTGTGTTGTATTGTGTTGTGTTGTGTTGTGTTGTATTGTATTGTATTGTATTGTGTTGTACTGTTTTGTGTTGTATTGTGTTGTATTGTATTGTGTTCTGTTGTGTTGTGTTGTGTTATGTTGTATTGTACAGTATTGTATTGTGTCGTATTGTATTGCATTTTGTTGTATTGTATTGTGTTGTGTAGTATTGTATTGTATTGCATTATATTGTGTTGTGTTGTGTTACATTGTATTGTATTTCACAGTATTGTATTGTGTTGTGGTGTAATGTGTTATGTTGTAATGTATTGTATTGCATTGTACTGTAATGTGCTGCATTGTGTTGTGTTGTTGTATTGTATTGTATTGTATAGTTTGGATTGTATTGTATTGTATTGTCCTGCATTGTGTTGTGTTGTGTTGTGTTGCATTGTATTATATTATATTGTAATGTGCTGTATTGTATTGTATAGTAATGTATTGTGTTGTATTGTATTGTATAGTAATGTATTGTATTGTATTGTATTGTATTGTATTGTATTGTGTTGTATTGTATTGTGCTGCATTGTGTTGTGTTGTATTGTATTGTATTGTGTTGTATTGTATTGTATTGTATTGTGTTGTATTGTATTGTATTGTATTGTATTGTGTTGTATTGTATTGTGTTGTATTGTATTGTATTGTATTGTATTGTATTGTGGTGTGTTGTATTGTATTGTATTATATTGTATTGTGTTGTGCTGTATTGTATTGTGTTGTATTGTATTGTATTGTATTGTATTGTGTTGTATTGTGTTGTATTGTATTGTATTGTATTTTATTGTATTGTATTGTATTGTATTGTGTTGTATTGTATTGTATTGTATTGTATTGTATTGTATTGTATTGTTTTGTATTGTATTGTGTTGTGCTGTATTGTATTGTATTGTATTGTATTGTATTGTATTGTATTGTGCTGCATTGTGTTGTGTTGTATTGTATTGTATTGTATTGTGCTGTATTGTGTTGTGCTGTATTGTATTGTATTGTATTGTATTGTGTTGTGCTGTATTGTATTGTATTGTATTGTATTGTACTGTATTGTATTGTATTGTGCTGCATTGTGTTGTGCTGTATTGTATTGTATTGTATTGTATTGTATTGTATTGTGTTGCATTGTGTTGTGCTGTATTGTATTGTATTGTATTGTATTGTATTGTATTGTATTGTACTGTATTGTATTGTATTGTGCTGCATTGTGTTGTGCTGTATTGTATTGTATTGTATTGTATTGTACTGTATTGTATTGTATTGTGCTGTATTGTGTTGTGCTGTATTGTATTGTATTGTATTGTATTGTATTGTATTGTATTGTGTTGTGCTGTATTGTATTGTATTGTATTGTATTGTATTGTACTGTATTGTATTGTATTGTGCTGCATTGTGTTGTGCTGTATTGTATTGTATTGTATTGTGCTGCATTGTGTTGTGTTGTATTGTATTGTATTGTATTGTGTTGTATTGTATTGTATTGTGTTGTGCTGTATTGTATTGTATTGTATTGTATTGTGTTGTATTGTATTGTATTGTATTGTGTTGTGCTGTATTGTATTGTATTGTATTGTATTGTATTGTATTGTACTGTATTGTATTGTATTGTATTGTATTGTATTGTATTGTATTGTACTGTATTGTATTGTATTGTGCTGTATTGTGTTGTGCTGTATTGTATTGTATTGTATTGTATTGTATTGTATTGTGTTGTGCTGTATTGTATTGTATTGTATTGTATTGTATTGTACTGTATTGTATTGTATTGTGCTGCATTGTGTTGTGCTGTATTGTATTGTATTGTATTGTGCTGCATTGTGTTGTGTTGTATTGTATTGTATTGTATTGTGTTGTATTGTATTGTATTGTGTTGTGCTGTATTGTATTGTATTGTATTGTATTGTATTGTATTGTATTGTATTGTATTGTGTTGTGCTGTATTGTATTGTATTGTATTGTATTGTATTGTATTGTATTGTGCTGCATTGTGTTGTGTTGTATTGTATTGTGCTGCATTGTATTGTATTGTATTGTGTTGTATTGTATTGTGCTGCATTGTGTTGTGTTGTATTGTATTGTATTGTATTGTGTTGTATTGTATTGTATTGTATTGTATTGTGTTGTATTGTATTGTATTGTATTGTATTGTATTGTATTGTGGTGTGTTGTATTGTATTGTATTATATTGTATTGTGTTGTGCTGTATTGTATTGTATTGTGTTGTATTGTATTGTATTGTATTGTATTGTATTGTGCTGCATTGTGGCGAAGTGGTCAAGCCGTTAGACTCGTGCTCCGAAGGTTGTGGGTTCGATTCCGGGCCGCGTCCTTCGGTTTACGAGTTAAATTTTTCGGAGATTCCTGTTGGTCGTCGCTAAAAGCCACGGAGTTCGTGTTTTGTGCGACGCTTTCAGTGCTGCAGAAAGATACCGAGCCATATGGGATAAAACACGGTGCAATGAAGTCGACCCTGTCGACTTTTAAGCCACTTTAAGTGTGTTGTGTTGTGTGTACTGTATTGTATTGCATTTTATTGTATTGTGTTGTGTTGTATTGTGTTGTAATCTATTGTATTTTATTGTGCTGTATTGTATTGTATTGTATTGTAGTGTATTGTATTGTATTGTATGGTATTGTATTGTATTGTATTGTGTTGCGTTGCGTTGCATTGCGTTGTGTTATGTTGTGTTGTGTTGTATTGTAGTGTAGTGTATTGTATTGTATTGTAATGTATTGCATTGTATTGTATTGTATTGTATTGTGATTATTGAATTGTATTGAATTGTGTTGTGTTGTGTTGTATTGTATTGTATTGTTTTGTATTGTATTGTATTGTATTGTATTGTGTTGTGTTGTATTTCATTGTTAACATTTGTCAGCATAAATAGGAAGCATTCCCTTATGAATGTCCTTTGTCGGCAGTCTTTCTGCCTTCAAAAAACGCACAACAGCACGTTTCGCTTTGGTTGTACACTCTGTAAGTACAGTCACCATTTTTTTAATGCGCTGCGCATGCGCATGAGGCACCTAGCATCACCTGACGAACGGGAATATAAAGTTCGATGTTGCTGTCATCTAATGACACCTGTAGAAAACACTAACTACATTTAACTGCCACCCTACAGAACTGTGTGACTTACTTATTGACTCGCCCTCGTATTTAAGTGTAAAAGGTCCTTAAAGGATCTTTTAGTTATGTGCATGTCCTTACAGTACGTCATAGTCAGCCCAAGCCTCTTTGGCTGTTTGTGATTAGCTAGGAAATTGTTACGTTTAGTAGTTTGTTATTGCTGTTTTTGAATGGCCGGCACCTAATACCATGAAAATCAACATAAAGCGGGCGGTTTCCAAATCTCCTGCAACTGATTTGGAAACCTCTGTAGGGAATCCGGTCCAACGGATTGTGGAGACCTTTGCACAATTAGTAAAGTGCGTCATGCGACTAAAATACTGAGGGGAATTAGAATGGGAAGACAAAGTACTTACATAAAACCGGAAAATGGAGATGAGCAGTGTCGATTTATTTAAGATAAAATAACACACAAAGCCATATACATATTGAGAACATTAACAGACAGGATGAGTGAAATGAATAGCCATCTATATGTGTTCTGTATTAACTACAATAAGGCATTTGATAAGACGAAACAAGAGAAAATGATTCATTATAATCATCAAGTGTCATGCCAGCAGGCGTAGGAGTTCATGTCTCTCAACATAGCTCGGTCTTCGGTGTTCTGGATCAACTCTGCTGCTGACTTTCCTCCATGCCACCGTCTCAATCCATCCCCTCGATCTTTTCAATCGTCAGGATGAAAATTATTAGAATGTTGGTAAAGTAGAAAAAAAAAAATAATAAAATTAGAAGTTATGGAGAAGTGGTTTTACACAATCATGATGAGAACACTGTCGTCGGTTAGAAAGAATAATGCAAATATATTTAACCAAGTTAGCTTACAAAGAGAATAATTAATCTCTTCAGAAGAGGACAACGCACACTCTTTGGGCAAGTAATGAAAAGGAGAATGCTGGAGTATGTCGTCACAACAGTATCGGAAACGTCTGGAAGCACAAGCACAGGGTGATGTGGACAGACATGATCACCAACGCCAACAGTCTTGTACTACAAGAAGACATTTTGTATTCATGCATATGACATCATTTTAATCAGTCTTTGTTTTTATTGGAATATGTCATGTCTTATTGTTTCATATAGTAAATGTGTCTGTTTTTATAGCTTGTAAATGACATAATCATGTCTTTCAGGCAATTGTGATACTTGTGATATCCAATTTCACTCTTGCAAGAATATTTACAGCTCTTCAACAAGAGGAATACATTATTATTGTTTTGCTTTGCAATATTGTTTCCCCGTATGGGAATTTGTATTTTTGTGATAAGTGACATTATCTTTCTTTGCAGTTCTCTATGGTTATCTATCTTTAACTGGGTTTTCATTGTCGTTTGTATATTGTAGTGGGTGTGGGATGTCGAATTTTAATAAATGAGAATATTTGCTAAGTTATCTAGGGGATTACAGATGGGATGAATTTAATTCTCACTCAAACGTCTTAAGAAGCGAGATGATCCTGGAGATTTACCACAGACACAAGGGGAAAAGCAATCCACTCCTTATGATAGCTGTGTCTATGCTAGGTGTCCATTCCCACTCGATCACATGTTAGCTTGGACATAATGTTAGAGAACATTGATTGTATACAACATATAGAACAACAATGTTGAACAAACCTCAACAAGCAATTGTCATAAACATTATCGTTGAAACACACCATTTACCTTGAATTAAATCAAGACCTGGAGTACACATATACTTGTATTGAACAGTACTTAGTTTTGGAAAGTCCATGGGATGATATGTAATATCATCTACACATTCAAATGTGATAACCCCATGTATCCGAAAAATTAATGCAAACCAATAACAAAACAACAAACGCTATTTGGTTCCCAAAATTTGTCAAATCAATACATTCATAAACCAATGACATATGTCAAGAAACCAAATAACACTCCAAATTCAGAACACAAAAACTAGACTAATTAACAAGTCTTATTATCTCTCCTTCTTGTTGGTAAGTTATTTCTCTCCATGCATGGCAGATAATATCCCCATTATCCAGGGACCGAATAAAGTGCACTCAGCTGTGTCCAACTATCTAATATCCACTGTAAATTAACTTAAGAGTATGTCATAATTCCAATTATCCAGGGAATGAATAAAGAACACTCTTGTGCAATGCAATCAGGTCGACTTGGGACCAGCAAAGAGCCCATCCGTTGAATATAACCACTCCAGTGTAGGAACATACAATGCTGAGAGTCACCCATTAGTAACATCTGGGACTAAGTCCAGAACTGGTGTGCCAAGGCATTGAACTGAAGAGAAATACTTCCTCTACACAACCTGGGAATCGCAGGACAGTCGGAGAATCCCTACTGCTGCATGTGTGTAAACATTGACTCCACTAGCTTCTTACATATCATCTTTCCAAGGGTGATCATAATTAGGACCTGGTGTTGAACCTGCCTGCGCCTTATTTGTGTCGAAGGGTAGAGCATTTTTCCAGTGAAACTGGGAATTTGCCAGGCTGTCGGTGAATCCATATTGATGTATTTTAAATGAACCTGGATTTTCCCTTCGTCTCCTGATTCTGCTGCTTGATGATGCGTCAGGTGGTACCTCCTGGAAGGAATAAGGAAGGCCGTCTGAAATATCCCAACAGAGGTCGGAATGTATCAACAGCGCTTTGATAATCATCTTCGTACACGTCTTTCGCTGGCAGAGTCAGCTAATAAGTGCGGCGGTAATATTTCCCTTTAGGTCCAGACGGTATGGTCACGGTAAGCATCAGAAACAGCCTGATAATCCAAGTTCCTGTTCTGTGCTAGGTCCCAGGGAGCAACAGTTTGGGCTAAACTGCCCTCCCAACCGGGAGGTGACTTGTCTTTCGACCGTTCTAGATGGCAAGTGTCTACTTACGCCTTGCAAAGCAAAGCGGCTATGTCTTGGCCGAGTACTCGACCAATCATTGAGCTGTCATTTAAACAACAGCTATTTTAAATTATTTTGCCACCCAGACTAAGTCTTGTGCATTTCCTTATAAGGCGTGGTGACAAAAGACTCCATTCCAGGAAATCTATGAGGAGGCAAGACATTTATATCACAGTGGGTCATATATTCAATTAGTGATATCATTTGAAGTTCATATGCTTTCCACTTCCATAGACGTGCTGGTTTAGTGGGAAATAAGCTGACGGACAGACTGGCTGGGTCAGCACCGTCACGTCTATCATAAGCAAACGTGGGCAGGAACCTACGGGATCACGTGTATAATGTGGACGAACACAGATACACCATCATGGCTTGGAGAGAATGGTGACGCAGGGAGTGACCAGAGGCTCCTGTCAAAACTAAATATTCATAGGAAAGGCCAGACGGACACGTAATCATTTTGCAACGGGTACCATTAATATTAAGTTTTTCATTACCTGTTGAATATGGGGACCGAACCCATAAGTTTATTGTCCCGCATTCTGTGATGTCGGTTCTTAACTTCAACTCAACTCAACACTCCGGTAAATATTACTCTATATTATTGTAACAGTGCCAAACTGACAAAGTCAGATTTGGTCTGTCAAAGCGGAAAAACTTTGACAACCAGCGGAACAAGGTAGAACAACAGGATATTTTAGTCCTTTGTGTTACGTTGGCTCGGCTGGGTCGTGGTGACAAAAGTTGTTGGAAACTTCCTGATTACATAGTTGAAGTGTGGGCAGCATTTGTCTATGTAAAGTCGAGTGGCTAATGACGGTAGTGTCAGAGCTCTCCTAGGTGTCTGTTAGTATTACAACTCATATTTTTGTATGTGTCAC
Source organism: Cepaea nemoralis (assembly GCA_014155875.1). NCBI lineage: Eukaryota > Metazoa > Mollusca > Gastropoda > Stylommatophora > Helicidae > Cepaea > Cepaea nemoralis. Next base: position 245,123 of record JACEFZ010027802.1, on the reverse strand, counting down.
AATTGTTGCAAAGTCTTCTTTTAAAGAGTCTTACGTGTGTCTGTGTCAAAGTTCATTCTGTGAAAGTGTAACATCTTTTATCAAGCTGTCACGCATTTGTTGTGTCATTTTCTACTCAGCTTAGGTGTGTGAGCATTTATTTGTGGTACTTGACGTATCCTATAGACTTGGCCTAGAGAGCAGAGGGCTGGTTATGTGTTAGAGACTAGCTTATTTTACAATTTAAAAAAGAAATCAGATGTGCTGAATGCTAGAAGCATAATAATAAAGAAAAATATTGACCGGGGTGTTGAGCTGAGTTGAGTCAAGAACCGATATCATAGAAAGCGGGACATTCACATATGAGCTCTATCCTCATCTTCAACAGCCAGAGAAAAGTCCCAATACTAATGGTACCCGTTAGCATCTGATTACGTGTTCGTCTGACCTTTTTTCAGAGTATTGAGTTTTGACAAGAGCCTCTGGTCACTCCCTGCGTCATCATTCTCTCCAGGCAATGATGGTGCACGTGTTCTTCCATCTTATACACATTATCCCAAAGAGTCCTGCCTATGTTATCCTTATCACACATACATGGCAGTTCAGACACAGCCAATCTGTCCTTGTCGTTTTCTAAGGTCATCATCCATCTTTAACGGGGTTTTCATTGCGTTATGCATATTGTAGTGGGTCATATATTCAATTAGTGATATCATTTGAAGTTCATATTTTTTACACTTCCATAAACGTGCTGGTATAGTGGGACATAAGTAGACGAACCGACTGACTGGGTCTCCACTGTCAGTTGTATGATAAGGCGGACGTGAGCAGGACCCTTTGGGATCACGATTACAGTGTGAAAGAACAGGTACACCATCATGGCTGGGCGAGAATAGTGACGCAGGGAGTGACCAGAGGCTCTTGCCAAAACTCAATATTCTGAGGACAACCAGGCCGACACATAATCAGATTGCAACGGGTAACATTAGTATTGGAACTTTTCGCTGGCTGTTGAAGATGAGGACGGAGTACGTATGTGAATGTTCTGCATTCTGTGATGTTGGTTCTTTACTCAACTCAATTCAACACTCCGGTAAATATCGATATATATTATTATGCTTTGAGCATTCCGTAAAATAAGCTAATCCAGTTTGAGAATTAGTTGATTTTATTTTATAGAAGGAAATGCTAAGTTGATTTGGTATGTGTCATATTCCTTTTGGGGCATTTAAGAATGTACTTTCATGTGTTCCCTTTATTCTTTGAATCAATATTTTTGTTGATTCTGCTGTAATTATTGTCTTTTAAATGCTGATTTACTATCACCATTACTCGGAGATACAGGTATTTGTTTATTATGTGCTCTGCATTTCTTTGTTTCTTTTCCCGGGATTTCATCATCATCATCTAGTTGCCGGTATCCACACAATCAGCACGGATCAGTCTCTGGTACACCGAATACACAATTTAAATATTAACCTGAATCCACTCGGACCATTCCCAAATATGTTGTGACCCTTGTCTTAAAAAAACCACTGAAGAGATCCTCTGGTATTTCCATTTGTAGTATCCAAGAAGAATATGAATAATAATTCTGAGTATCAATCAGGGGCCGTCTCCATAATGAAGGTTGGCTGCAATGGATCTCCAACACTGTCTGTCTCTACCATCGATTGTACATTCTGTAAGACTGCTATTCGTCCGTCTCGTGGTGTTATCTTATCACTTGTATCGATGTCTACTTCTTGCTCGCTTGCCTTCGACAGTACCCTCCAGTATGGTTTATTATAAGAGTCTTTTGCCTTTTAACGTAACCGAAATATTGCATTTGCCTATTTTTTATTTCTTTAATCAATTAATCCATTCTATTTTCCTTCCCAGTTTTTCTTGAACCTCTGTATATGGTTGTTTTTGTTTACTTGAAGTGCGAAATATTCTACTGTATATTCACATCAGCAGAGCCTCCATTAGACTTTCTAATTGCTTGTTAATTTTCCAGGCTTTAGTTGTTAATTTTCCAGGCTTTAGCATCATACATTAGTATTGAATATACATGACATTTAACAATTCCCATTTTTACTGCGTTCTTAATCTCTCTAGATGTTAATACTGATTTCATGTTGTTGAAAACATTTTGACCATTTCAATTTTCTTTTTGATTTCTGTTTCACTTCTGCCATCATATGTTACTACAAGCTCAAGATAGGAGAACATTGACTATTCCCGATAAAATGTTTGCATATCGTTTACAGGACATGGCTGTCAACATCAGCATCTTTCAGCTGATTGTTGATTTCTATGGGAAGATTACGCTCAGTAGTTTGCCATTGCTTTCTGAGCGGCCGGCTCACATATCCCGTAAGTTACCGACGCGATTCGAACCACTGCTGATTCTCTCCGTCATCACGTTACTTACGAGAATATACGAGATTACGGAGAAAAGTTGAAACCTCTAGGCGAGGAAGCCGGCAGAATATTGACACTTGTTCTAATATCTAACCGTTTACTGTGATGTTCATTGTTGGCCCCTCTTTTTTGACTACTGATTATCATAATTTTCATTCTTTGAATATTAGTATCTATACCACATTCTGCAGTATGCCTGTTTACATATTCCACTAAGACTTGTTTGTAACTCTTGCCCGCTTTCTGCTAGTCACGATGTATCATCAGGATATCTAAGATTGTTTAAATTTGAAGCTTGTTTAAATGTAAACTCTGAGCATAGATATGATATGCTTTATTATCTGAGCATAGATATAGATATGCTTTATTTTCTATTTGAAGTGTAGATATTGTATATACTGTAAATAGCAGTTAACCATTCGTTGTAGGAGTGTCAAACATATGCAGAACAGAGAGAAGTATTGTGAACTACAACCGCTTTATTTGATGACAAACTTAGCGCGGATGTCATCACGCTTAAGTTAACTGCTGCTTTCTTTGCATTTATTCACAGTGGTGTTTGAAGGGAAATGAAGAAGAAGAAGAAGGAGGAGGAGGGGGAAGTGGAGGAGGAGGAGGAGGAGGAGGAGGAGGAGGTGGAGGAGACCCTAAGATGTCAGTTAAGAATAGTTTCCTAGGATCTTAAATGCAATCATCTGTTGGGGATAATTAAAACCTCAACAAAACGACCCTTTTCACAAAATAGACTTACAGTATTCCCTGTAAATATTTGCCGACCCTAAAAAAGCCATTACTAAAGATGTTTGAGACATAGTTTTGGCTAAAAACAGGTACAGATTAATTGTTTTTTTGTTAAATCGGTCTAAAGTGAACTGCTGCAACTTTGACAACTCCAGCTCGTCTAAACACCGCAACTATGCACAAAGCAAATGACGCCGTGTTCTTGTCATTCCATGTGCGCAGTAAGATTTCTGCTTGGCAACTCGGGTATGCGGAACACTGAAAACGTCGTATAAACAAAGGATTTGCTGTATGAAGAGAGTGAGCGCGCTTAAGTATGGTTTCACCACAGCATTTCTTTGTTTGGTCTATTATCACATGAGCTATGTCTTTTGGATATTCCCCTCTTATATTTCAGTATTGTTGAAGTTGTTTGCTGTTGCTTCTTTTATTTTAAGTCAAGTTGGTTTCCTGTCTGGCCGGTGTTGAATGTGTGCTTGTTTAAGTAAAGTAAAGTACAGTAAAGTAAAGTAAAGTAAAGTAAAGTAAAGTAAAGTAAAGTAAAGTAAAGTAAAGTAAAGTAAAGTAAAGTAAAGTAAAGTAAAGTAAAGTAAAGTAAAGGACAACGTGTTACACCAAGAAGCGATTTGGGTATATGTTGCTAGCATTTCATTTTGGGATAAATGGGCACTCTACAGGTGATGTTGGCATTATCATGTCAGCTGCCTTTACAACCCATTGAATGTAATGGTACCTATTTTAAACACAGTGTCGACCTAGGAGCTCATGTCAGTGAAAATAAAATCCCATCGAGGGATTCAAACACATTATCCCCGTGCCTGAATGCAAGCACCCAAGCAACAGCGATACCGAGGATCCCAGTGTTTGTATTATCCCCTTAATATAATGTGTCTCTTAATCTTTAAGTGACAAGATGGTCTTTGGTTGTTGTCACAAATCAACAATCAGCGGAACTTCATTCTGACAAGATGAACTAACCTCTGTCTTGGTTGTTTTCTTTGTATAAATTCCATGAATGTTTCAGCCAAACAGTTATATTTTCAATCAATCAATCAATCAGGTGCCGTCCCCGCAATGAAGGTTGGCTGCAATGGATCTCCAACACTGTCTGTCTCTCGCCTTGACTGTACATTCTGCCAGGCTGATGTTCGTCCATCTCTTGATGTTATCCTCCCACTTGTATCGTTGTCTACCTCTTGCTCGCTTGCCCTCAACCTTGCCTTATAGTATGGTTTTTATAAGACTATCATGTCTTTTAACGTGGCCAAACCAAAATAGTTCACTTGTCTCCTCTTTATTTCTTTCATCAACTCTCTCTTCATTCCCAGCTTTTCTAGGACCTCTGCATTTGATTGTTTTTGTTTCCATGAAATACGACAGATTCGTCTGTATATCCACATCTCCAGGGCTTCTGTGCGACTTTCTAGTTGCTTGTTCAATGTCCAGGATTCCGCGCCATACAGTAGCGTTGAATATACGTAGTATTTGACAATTCTCATTTCTAATGCATTATTAGTTATATTTTAAACAACGGTTGCTCTAATAAATGAAATGTTAATTATTGTAATGAGTGAAATGTTAATCGTGATATAATAACTAAACATTTCGTTCCCGTCCCCCCTCCCAATCCTCATCAACGGACAGCACACACTAAACAGGAAACTATGGTGGCTTGAAAGAAAGTGTATTCTAAATTAGTAACGCACTGTAAACAGCACACAACTAATTCTACTGACAATGGCCAACTATCTACTTTTCACATATGCACACTGCTGACATTCACTATCCCCACTTATGCAGTCGTTGCAATAGTTATATGTGAGGCATGGTTATCATCAACACTTGTAACAGAATCTAGAAAGTGTTAAAGAAAGCGTGTTGGAACTGGCTATTTTAAATCCACTTAAACTATATCCTTGCAACTGTTGTTTTATCTTCAAAGCCTTCTTGTGTATTAGAATTCTTTTCGGGCATTAATTATTATATATTTCTCCATTACTTGTATAGTAACAGGAACAATGGTGACTAATCAATGGAATAGGCCCTTTTTAAAACGCAAAGGGCATATGGATCAATACCCATGTTGTTAAAGACCTAATGGCACTCAGTAGATAGTGTGGACGGTATCACTCGGCCACTTTTACTTCTCAAGGCATTTCTTGGTTCCGTTTTAGGCTTGGTCGCTCTGAGAGCCCTGGTCAATTAAACAACGTCGAAAGCACCCTGTTGTGGATTAACACTAAGACCAATGGTTTGGCAGGTGAGCGTCTAGTTGCTACGCCACCACGGCTCCTTGATGCCATACTACGAAGTAGGAAATAGTTCGGAGTTCGGTTCTCGTTGTGGTAGGATGGGATTTGGGGATATTGCAGACTGACCTTACTACAGTATGAGTGTGGAGTATTGACTCTGAATGTCCTGATTGTTTCATGTAATATTTTCACAACGCCACGACACGCCTTTCTGTTCTTCTCAAATTAAGTAAAGAAATAAAACAAAAAATGCGTCAACCAGCTTCCTTCCACCACATAATTTTACAGGGAGGTCATAATCTAATTAATGCTTTTGAGTCATTAATGCTGAAATCTGAGTGCGGACAAGGACGACGCAGACGAAAAAGGAGGAGAGGAAGAAGAAGAAGAAGAAGAAGAAGAAGAAGAAGAAGAAGAAGAAGAAGAAGAAGAAGAAGAAGAAGAAGAAGAAGAAGAAGAAGAAGAAGAAGAAGAAGAAGAAGAAGAAGAAGAAGAAGAAGAAGAAGAAGAAGAAGAAGAAGAAGAAGAAGAAGAAGAAGAAGAAGAAGAGGAGGAAGAAAAGGAGGAGGATGAAAAAGAAGAGGCATCACCATTGGGAAAATCCCCTTTTACTACAAGAGGCAATTGTGTATATGTTGCAAGTCCCAATGTTGTAATAATATTTGGCACTCTATAGGTCATGTAGTCCAGTATCATGCTGATCCCACTACCTACTAGCAAATTTCCTGGTACCCATTTTAGCACTGGGTCGACATTTTTACAACATCCTTTCATCTCGGCATATGACTACAGGGCCGACAGGCAAGTGTGCTAATCACTGCGCCGCCATGGCGGATATGGGACCGTAGAGAATGCTAAATTATGCATGAAGAAAGTGCATAGACATGCTTCTGTTGCACATGTCTTGTCAGGCCAGAAAACTGCTACTATTGAGGTCATCATGCTTCAAGATGAGGTCAATCTCTAGAACTGCCAAGTCATAATTTACTGACCAAGTGATAACAAAACTGTTATTATATTCTGTGTACAGCAGAATGGCTTTGATGGGCGACGTCCGCTTTAAACTGATAAACACCTGCTTGTATTATGGTGTTGACGTTTATCAAATAATTAACTCGTCGATCGTATACTCTTCAATGACATGAGTAGTGTCATTGATCTCGTTTCATCATTGACAGGTTTAAAAAAATAAAAACAAGGAGATCCGTACTGATGAGAATAATCCATAGACAGTTAGAAATCAAAAAAGGTAGGTCGAACAGTCGACAGTTGCTAAGGCAACTTTCTAACAATCAAAACCACTCTACAGGAGAATATTTATTCTATTCAAAAACATTTAGGAACCGACATCACAACATTAGGGGCATTCCCATAAGAGCTGCGTCCCCATCCTCAGCAGCCAGCGAAGAATTCCAACACCAATAGTACCAGTAGGAATCTCATTATATGTCCGTCTCGCCTTTCCTCTGAGCGTCGAGCGTCGGCCAGATCCCCTCGTCACTTCTCGCTGTCTCATTCTTGCCAACCCATGGTGATCCATTTGCTCCTCCGAGGCGTACACGTGCTCCCACAAGGCCGCAACCACGTCTGCCTTGTCATGCATCAATACTCCACCAAGTTTTGCAGAGCCTGCCAATCTGTCTGCCTATCCATTACCCAGCACACCGGCATGCCCCGGAGCAAAGATCCAGGCGATGCTTGCCACCCGTGAACTCCGAAGCGAAGCACGCCACTCTGCAAGAAGCGTGCTATTCAAAACCATGTATTTCCTTATTGAATGTAAACACGGATCCTGGACCATAAGGACGCGTACTTCTGTCGGTTACAAGTGTCTGGACCTGTGTATAGCTTGCACTATCGTCAGATTCCCCGCCTGACTTTAGCGGATCCCGCAACCAGCGGGAATAGGCCCGCCGGAGATACCGCAGGTGTGTATGTGTGTGTGTGTGTATATATATATATATATATATATATATATATATATATATATATATATATATATATATATATATATATATATATATATATCACATACAGTGAATACACGAATAATACTTTGGCTGAAATACTAAATAATCAGTGACTATGTAATTAGTATTTCAGCCAAAACATTATTCGTTCATTCACTTCATATGGTATATAACATTTTTGCTTTATGCGCCTGACTAGACCCGGTGAATCATGCCAGGCAATAAGTCGTGCAATATATTATTTAATGGTTACTGTGTTTAAATATTTATTCCATGCCTAGTTTTTATATACACATATTTGGATTCTCCCTCTTGGTTGGCAAAACTTCGCGAATATTCTTGGAATTCTCATTGTTGTATCTTTTAGAGTAAGTAGCAGTATTTATGCCGGTCTCCCTAGCCTAGGGGTTAAACGACTTTCTCCGTAATCCCGTTTATCCACTTGAGTTAATGCAGCGCGCGAGAATCGGTAGCGGTTCTCGCCGCGTTGGTGACTTACGGGATATGTGATCCGGTCGCTCAGAAAGCAAATACCAACTACTGAGCGTAATCTTGCTAAGAAATCAACAACAGCGGTAAAATGCTGGTGTTAAAAGCGATGTCCTGTAAATAGGATATGCGAGAAAACAAAGCAGTGCATTTTTCAAAGAAAGTGATTCGTTAAAGCAAAGAAAGAAATGCTACCCTAACTTGCATTTAGCACGTGTAATCAACATGATCATCAAGACAATTGTATAAGACAAGACTATTTTGATGAGATGGGTGCTGACGACACCTGGCCCAATCATCTTCTATAGATGCACATCCCTTGGCGTATCGGGAATTAGAAATCACGATTCACAATGCGGATCCTGCCACATGGGAGATCTAACATGGACACAGGGAATACATGAATACCTGCTTGAGCACCAGGGACACATGAATACCTGCTTGAACATCAGGGACACATGAATACCTGCTTGAGCACCAGGGACACATGAAACTAGGGACACATGAACACCCGCTTGTTCACCAGGGACACATGAATACCCGCTTGAGCACCAGGGACACATGAATACCTGCTTGAGCACCAGGGACACATGAATACCCGCTTGAGCACCAGGGACACATGAATACCCGCTTGAGCACCAGGGACACATGAATACCCGCTTGAGCACCAGGGACACATGAATACCTGCTTGAGCACTAGGGACACATGAATATCTGCTTGAGCACCAGGGACACATGAATACCGACCTGGCAGGACAGTGGCTTAGACATTGGGCTGCGATGCATTTGTCTTTCCCCAGATCTCTCAATAAATTACTCGAGCGTAGTTTCCACAATGAAAGTTGGTTACAGTAAATGCCTAGAATCTTCTGTTTCCATGCTACATTAAGACAGACCACTGATATTTTATAACGAAATGTTACATTCGCAAGTGTATAGCTGTCTATTTATTCTTTGCCTGATCCTTACAGTATGCCTTTTATAAAAGTGTCAAGTCATTTAATGGGTGAACAATGCTTGTCTTGCCTCTTGTCCCCAGCGGAAATAATTAAAGGGAAGAAAATATGACGGGCCTACGTGCCCAATTTGTGACATTTTGAAAATAAAGGTCGTTCGTTCGTTCTGTTTTGCTTTTTTCACCAGGTCGTTTGTCACGACCAGCTCCTGTCGAACTTCTATATTTGTTTCTTTTTACTTCTTCTGTGTAATCCCATTTTTAGTTCAGTATGTTTCTCCCCAGTGGCATATGAAAATTATAATCAATGGTTATCCATCTGAGGGATTCGTTTCCGATTATTGTAACGGCAATCATGAGAACTATCAACTATGCCAAAACTGCTCAATGGCATCAATATCGAATTATATTCTACTAACTAAACTAACTAACTAACTGATTAACTAACTAACTAACTAACTAACTAACTAACTAACTAACTAACTAACTAACTAACTAACTAACTAACTAACTAACTAACTAACTAACTAACTAAACTAACTAACTAACTAACTAACTAATTAACTAAACTAACTAACTAACTAACTAACTAACTAAACTAACTAACTAACTAACTAACTAACTAACTAACTAACTAACTAACTAACTAACTAACTAACTAACTAACTAACTAACTAACTAACTAACTGACTAACTGACTCACTGACTAACTAACTAACTAACTAACTAACTAACTGACTAACTAACTAACTAACTAACTGACTGACTGACTGACTGACTAACTAACTAACTAACTAACTAACTAACTGACTAACTAACTAACTAACTAACTAACTAACTAACTAACTAATTAACTAACTAACTAACTAACTAACTAACTAACTAACTGACTAACTGACTAACTAACTGACTAACTAACTAACTAACTAATTAACTAACTAACTAAACTAACTAACTAACTAACTAACTAAACTAACTAACTAATTAACTAACTGACTGACTAACTAACTAACTACTAACTAACTAACTAAACTAACTAACTAACTAACTAACTAACTAACTAAACTAACTAACTAACTAACTAACTATTTAACTAACTAACTAACTAACTATCTAACTAACTAACTGACTAACTAACTAACTGACTAACTGACTAACTAACTAACTAACTAACTAAACTAACTAACTAACTAACTAAACTAACTAACTAACTAACTAACTAACTAACTAATTAACTAACTAAATAACTAACTAACTAAGGCACCCTAGGTCATTACGAAGGCGTATTGAGTACACGATATCATTTCCGTATATTTAGATGAATCGGCAGTATAACAGACATGTGGTCAATTCCCACCTATCACCTGTAGGCCTACTTCTCAGCAAGTTTCTTTGTTTTCCATTTGTAAGTTGACTCGACCTCGGAACCCCAGTTAATGATAAAAGAAACTCTCTTGACAACGGAATTTTCGAATATACGACCACCCATCCCGCAGGCAAGCGTGCTAACCATTACTCTAACACGGTTCCTGTGTTTTATTATAGACACCAAAAAAAAAAGGGATGAGTAAACACGTGCTGTTATATTTATAACTCTGACACGCACTCTGTGGGCTTGTCCATGTATTTAATGCATGCGTAGCCTGGGCTTTTTTTTATTTATATGTATGTATATAGTTTGCTGTTACAGAATCAGAGTACAGGGAGTGGACCGTGGTACTGTAATCTCATTGGTGAATGCGTGATTCCACGAGTCACGTGGGGTCGACATTTACCGGGTAGTTGAATACGAATTTGTTACAAATATGGAGACGAACAGAGACAATACATATTACTGTTCACATACATGGAACAGAGCAGCTGAATGACTGAGCAGGGGAACATAGGACTTTAAAGGGTTAGTTTACTTTTCTTAATAAGTAGAAGTTGTAGGTAGGACCAAGGTAGAGTGAATTGTCAGTCAGCGCATTAGCTTATATACAAAGGGTATGGGTTCAATCCCTAGCACTGACGCTCCTGGATGTATGTGTCGATAAGAGGATCGCAGGAATGTCCAGTTGTTAAAATATGGATTTAAAAAAGTGTTCCATGAAAAGAAATGTATCGTGAGAGTGAACTGGTCACTCGTAAAACCATAACCTGGTATATGTACAGGTCTAACATTTCATGCAGCATTTTAAACGTGGGTTACATAGTTTAGGCTATGCTGATTGTGATGACTAATGAGTAACAAATGGAACGAAGATGAAATCATAAACTGTGCTCAAATAATTAATATTCATCGTTGGTGTACTAAGTATGATACTATCTTCATAATGTATGTCGTCTTTCTACTATTTCTGTGTTATTATTCTTGATCATCAAGACCGACTGAGGTTGACGATTACATTTCTCCACATCTTCAACAGAATGTATCAAGTCACGTGCTGAAATCTTTCCGTCGCACGACAAACAAAAGTTAGTTGCTTATGATTTACATGAATTCGCAGTCAACCTTATCATGTTTTAGCTTTTCGTGATTTCTTGGCAGGTTTATGTTTAATAGATTGCTATTGCTTTCTGAACGACCAGCAGCCATACCATATTATGAAAACCAAAGCATTGCGACATGTTGTCAAATCGCCCGCAGTTGTGTTTCGAACGCGGTCTGCGGGAATGCGATGTGTGTCCGCAAACCCTGTGCCTCTTGACAAAAGACTGGTCAGAATCTTCTCTCGCGGTTTTCCTCTATCTCTCTTTCCACAAATCTTGCCAATTGTTACAAGAGGTTTCATTTGTTCTCTTCATTTACTGTAATAACAAAATGACGACTGACTCTTTCACAACATTTAGATTACTCATTTTGGCTGTCCTATATATTCCAAAATGTAATTTATAAATTAATGGGAATATTCTGAAACAAGTGAATCGGAACAGTCATAACATCTGATGGAAGATGCCTTGAAGAGATTACAACAAGAATTGACATAGCGAAGGTAGCCATTTGCAAGATGAAAAACATACTGACATGATTATCGTGATGTAGCAAGTATTTTACAGAACATCCTGTCCACATGACACTCGATCCTTCGCCATAATGTTAGGTTCTTGTGTCCACTATCGTATTGGGTGACCCTTGCCTCTTCTTCGATGAACAATGCTGTCCTTTATGGTTCTTCCAAAACGTTAAACGCAACCGACTTATTTCAGTTTCCGAGATATGACCCTGTTTAAACATTTGGCTGCCTTTGACATGTATTGAAATATTCCATTAGTTGTATTTTATTAACTATAATATCGTCTTCTTGCCAATTTACCCAACTGTTAGATTACGTTTACTTTCTAAACATGGTATATTGTGTGTGTGATGTCGAAAAACACTCTCGTGTACAATTCTTGAGACATACTGAGACATAACTCCCCCCCCCCTTTCCCCCCGATATGTGTACAGAACAATCGGCGCATGGTGAGTTATGTGATCAGTACATGGCCGCCGTCTTTACTTCCCAACTTTAGGCTGGTTTAACCTCGAGGTCAGGGTCAAGTAAAGGAAAGTCCACCCCCATGGGGCTTCGATAACGTTTTTTTTTTACTAAACATAACATGATCGCGGTCATGTATTCACATGTTAGGACGTGTTTTACCAAACATAACATGATCGCGGTCATGTATCCATATGTTAGGACGTGTTTTACTAAACATAACATGATCGTGGTCATGTATCCATATGTTAGGACGTGTTTTACTAAACATATCATGATCGTGGTCATGTATCCATATGTTAAGACGTGGTTTACTAACCATATAGTAACATTATCGTGGGTATGTATCCATATGTTTAGACGTATTTTATTAAACTTAACATGATCGCGGTCCATATGTATCCATATGTAAAGTCGTGCTTTACTAAACATACCAGACTCTTGGTCATGTATCCATATGTTAAGACGTGTTTTGCTAAACATAACATTGTCGTGGTCATGTATCCATATGTTAAGACGATACTCTGACAATTATATGAGCACTGTCAGATGAGGGTTGGATGCCAGCTCTCGATGTTCGCTTAGGGAGAGAAATACTGATCCACCTATTCCTCCGAGTACCCAGGCTTACAACATATGATGGTTCTAACACTTCACACACCATTAGCGTGTTCCGGATATGGGGAAATGTTCTTAAATTGTGTTAGTGTATCTGTATTTTCTACTATTTTTGTTTGACAAATATGAAATAATCCTGGTAATGAGGTCTTAGTGGAAACGGGAGTGAAACAGGGTTGTGTCTTGTCACCGATGCTCTTTTGAATAATTATCTATTGGGTCATGCGCAAATGCACAAACAACACAAATAGGGGTATCCATTGGGTTGACAAAGTTCTAGAAGACCTGAACTTTGCTGACGACATAGTGCTTTTGAGTTCAACACACCCAGATGTCCAAGATAAAATAAACCATCTCCAAAATGTTTCAGGACAAATTGGACTCGAAATTAACACCACAAAAACAAAAACTATTGATCTTACCAACAGTTCAGACTGACACCAAATTAAGCAACCATGTTCTTGAAAAAGTCAACAGCTTCACATACCTAGGAAGCAAAATGACATCTACAGGGGACTCATCACCAGAAATATTATCTAGAATCTCACTGGCATCTGGTGCCTTCAATAAACTGTTAAACATCTGGAAGTCAAAGTCACTCAGCCAACATACGAAACTTAAAATCTTCAATACTTTTGTGATTCCAGTGCTAACGTATGGATGTGAGAGTTGGAAATCAACGGTAGCTTTAGATAAAAAATTAGACAATTTTGAGAACAAATGTCTTAGAATAATTCTAAACATCCAGTGGACAGATTTCAGAACCAATGCGCAAACAAGACAAGAGACTAAGCAAGATATTGTATCCAATTTTATAAGAAAACGCCGTTGGAACCACATCGGCCATGTACTCAGAATGGACAAGACAAGACTCCCCTACCAAGCCCTATATGGTCACCAGTAGGGAAAAGAAAACGGGGAAGACCAAGAGAGACCCTGCGTAGAACCATCATCAGAGAAGGCTCATTCAACGGCCAAGTGAACATCCAAGATCTACAACAGGTAGCAGCGAACCGCCAGACATGGAGAGCCATGACTTCTGCCCTTTGCGCCGACTTAGGCTCAAGAGGAAAGACTAACTAACTAATTAAATGAGGTCTTGTGTATTTAATGTAACTTTTCAAAGAATAAATTGTGCTAACAGATTTAGAACCGGATCAGTTATACACCCTCATCTTATTCTGCCTTATTATGTACAAATATTTATTAATCGCAACTGAAAACTGCCATCTACTGCCTAAAGTAAATTGCGGTGTACGACAGGTGGGGCGGGGCGATCTTGAGCCTTGAGAATATCACCTGTCTAGTGGAGTCGCCGCGAACTGTTCAGGCTAGGGTTTTCTTTACGCCCCAGGCAGACGAAAATCAACACCTTACCAAAGATGAGTACCCGGGTCTCCCCGAAGGAGAACCTGGCATTCTTAAGAAATAAATGGGGAGAACCGTTGAAGCCACTAAGACGATTACATAAACAGACACACATAGTATTATTGGCGCTCACATAGGAAGAAGAAGGAAATAGAGATTATAAGACGCACTAGACAACATAAAATTTGAAAGCTATAATAGTTACCGACCGGGATCGAACCTGTCGCCTCCAAATGACGACGGCGCCTCGCTGCAGGAACAAGTGTACTTCGACGTACGACCAACTAGACACTATTAAAAAAGTGTTTGCCTTTTCGGTTCACGTGTGCATTTTTCAGGAGACTCCTGGGAGTCGTCGCTGCAGCTATGGAGTTTGTGCTTTGTGCAGCGCTTTAGGTGGGTCGCCCTGCAGAAAGAGACCGAACCATATGGGATAAAACCCCTGTCAATGAAGTCTTTCTGGTGACTGCTGTTTTCATCGACGATGAACTGTATTTTTCGTGGAGGACTTTTGTGTTGGCATTCTGGCGGCGGCATTATGCACAGTGTACCTGTGCGGGCTGTTGGCTTGCCGACACTCCTGTCTATTCCATTGTTCACATGGGGCAGTAAGGAGCATTTTGTGATATTCACTGGCACAGGAACGGAGCAATATGGGGACGACCCGTTGCCGTGAAGTTGGAACCGCGATTAACTAACTAACTAACTAACTAACTGACTGACTAACTAACTAACTAACTAACTAACTAACGTAATCGTACCTCAGCACCCACACTAACACACGGCTCACAGCGGCCACATTCTCTCTCATTAGCGAACACTGATGTCTAAGTATATGGTATATTATCCCTCTCAACACAGTCAGACATCCTCTCTCATCCACA
>JACEFZ010027802.1:132500-227500 GCA_014155875.1 Cepaea nemoralis | reverse complement strand
AACATAACATAACATATACTCTATAACATAACGTAACACAGCAGAGCATAACGTAACGTAACATAATATAACATAACATAACATAGCTTGTACACACTTTCTTTTATATTCAAATATAATATCGCAGTGAACCGCTGTAGTGCTGTAACTGTGCTTATATGCCAGCACGGTGGTCGTGTAATCGACACCTCAACGACGGGTAATTTTTTTGAAAAAACAACCTCTTGAGCTCCCAGGTCGAACCTGATTAACATGGATACCAGTACTGACCATGGGAGGAATGACGGCCTGCGTGGCATTGACAGTTCATAAATAAACACACATAGTATCGATTGGCATCCATAGAAGTGATAAGTAGAAAATAGAGACCAGACGAAGCACTAGACAACATAACATTTAAAAACCATAGATACGGACCGGGATTCGAACCTGTCACCTTCAAATGACGACGGTGCTTTGCTGCAGGAACAAGTATACTTCGACGCAATCATCCGCATCGCAGCCAAACCCCGATTGGATTTTTATATCACCTGGTCAATTATAATAATAACAACAGAGAAGAACACTATAATATTCAAAATAATAATGAGGGACCATCAATTTTGAAGATGGAGCTTCAGAATGTTCTTAACCATGTGAAAACTGGCAAGATTTCCGGTACAGAGAATTCACAACAGAAGTGATCAATGCTTTAGAAGAATATGGAATGATCAAGTCACCAGACTGCTGAATACAATATATGATACTGGAGATATGCCGCACGAATTATGTAATTATCTATTTGTTGCAATCCCAAAGAAATCAGGAACCTTGGAATGTGATCAGCATCGAACAATTAGTATAATGAATAACATCACGAAGATTTTGCTAAGAAATATCATGCCAAGAGTTAGGAAGAATATACAACCTGAAACTGAAGAAGAACAATGTGGGTTTGTAGTAGGCAAGGGTACAGTAAATGCTGTGTATACACTGAGAGCAGTAATTGAACGTTCTATAGAAGTAAACAAAGATCTAAATATTTACTTTATTGGATACACAAAGGCTTTCGATAAAGTAAGACATGTCAACATGATAAAGAAGCTTAAAGTTGTACACATTGATGGGAAAGACCTGAGGCTTGTAATAAAACATATATTGGATACAACAAGCTACCATAAGGGATTGAAAATGAAGTAGGTCTATATCAGTCTATTAAAAGAGGTGTGTAATGTCTCCTGATCTTTTCTTCCCGTACAGAGAAAATATTTTAAGAAATGTAGAAGATATGAAAGAAATCATCATAGCGCGACAACACGTCAATAACATTAGATAGGCGGATGACACAGTATTGATTGCAGACAATGAGCAGGACCTGCAACATTTAGTAGATGCGGTTGTTGCACACAGTGAACAACTAAGGTTAGAATTGAATTGTAAGAAGACACAGATTATGGTCCGTCACTAGGACAATGGAAATATCACAACATAATATAAAAGTAAATTGGAATATTCTTAAATAAGTGAATCGGTACAATTATCTCGGAACAGTCACAGCATCTGATGGGAGATGCCTTGAAGAGATTAGAACAAGAATCGCAATGGCGAAGGTAGCTGTATGTAAAATGAAAAAAAAAAAAAACATACTGACCAATAAAAAAGATGTCAGTTGCAAAGATAAAAATAATGTTGATGTACTACAAAGAACCTGTACATTTGGATGGATGTGAAGCATCGACAATGAGCAGACAATCCGGAAAAAAAAATCTGATGCTGTGAAATGTTGTTTCTGAGGAAATTGCAAAGAATACAATGCACAGACAGAAAGACAAATGACCAAGTCCTACAAGAAACTAATGAAAATCTTAAACTGATTAGAGAAATTAGACTTAGTCAATTTTGTGGGCATGTTATGAGAAGAAGTGAATTGAAGAACATGGTGACAATAGGCACGATCGAGGGGGAAGATAACAAGGAAGAGACAGAAAAAAAAATACCAAGATGGCTTGGCAACGTGGTATGTTCGAGACAAGAACACTGAGCTTATCCACAACTCTTGTGATTGAGAGAAAAGGCGAATCATGACCGCCCACGCTTATTGGCATGCCACATGCTGGACGGATGGATGATTCAGAAGTTTTGCCCCGCAGTAAGATATAAACGACGAGGACTTCTGAGTAATGATGTCCTTTTGCAACATGACAATGCTCGACCCCATACTGCCCCTGCATCAGTTGAAACCATCAAAGACCTCCACTTTCATCGTGTACCACACCCCAGGCCTAGCCCCCCATGTGATTTCCACCTGTCTGGACAACTCAGAGAGTCAACAAACCATTTAAGGTGTTCATTTGAAACCCCATAGCATTTCGCTATAATTTCTGCTACACTTAATGCGTCTATAAATTCTTGTTGAGGACCAACGGAGTACAAATACAATTCTGCATATAAACTGTTTCTGATCAAGTTTCTGTTTCGTATCAACGTTGCATTGTTAACATACTTGCTGTAACCTCCTGTTTTTAAACATCACATTTGGCACATTAAAAGAATCAAACAGACACATCCCGTAGCAGGAAAATGCTCTATGTATGCGAGGTGTTGTGGTCATCACACATTTTAGGCCTGAGTCTGAAATACCAGAGTGTCCAATCTTTCCTCACGTATACAACGGCGAGTGCAGGCATCGCAGCTTTGTCTACTTCCCCCATGTCATTGTCAGCGTTACTGCCTAGCCTTTACCCAGTGCTCCCTCTTGCAAATAGGAAGTGTAATTATTAATCAGCATGTGGTATTTGAAGTGTCAACCTTTTAAACATCAGATCTATTTTCTAGTGTTTGGTTGCAAATCATATTTGTATTGTTCAGAATGTTACGGTAAAAGGTGCGTTAGATTACATAATGTTAGGTTTCTTTCCTAGTAGAACATATTAATTCCAGGTGAATTTAGTGTGAGAAATGTATTTGTATCATGTCATTGTAAGCTAATACGGCGCTACTTCACAGACAATTGTAAACATTATAAATGATCTAGAACAGCTCTGGTGTAATCGTTCAAACCCTTTCGGTTATCAAAAGGCTTTCTATAATTCTTTATCCTGGTTAGAAAGGAGTAACAGGAGACATTTGAAACCAGGCTCATTTAAAGCTCCTCACACTCGCACTGAAGTTGGGGCATATGTTACTTCAAAGGTTCTCCCGCCATGGTGCATTGCGGACAAAACCCTGTTGTTGCTTCAACGACGTTTCAGAACAATGGCGAAGTCAGAGGCTGCGGCTGCGATAAAATTCCGGATATTACAGGCTACAAACCTAAAGTGTATGTTAATTCCTGTCATTGGTATACTTCGATTTTTAAAAAAAATGTGTAGATAGATTAAGCGTGGCCGCAAAAAGTAGCTGCTATGTCTAGATATGGAAACCATATTAAGAGGGGAATGTAGAAAGAGTGTAGGAGTTATTTGGCAGGCTCGAAGAGTTAGCTAATGCAGTAAAACTGTGCATGGACAGTTGCTAACATTTTACACATCAGCCTGAAAATAAAGAGCGCGTGCTCTCACTGGGATGAAATCAGTAATTGTTTCAGATCGTCTTATAAGTGAAAACTACACCGCATATCAATATACATATTACTACAAGTAGCGTGTAAAAATACTAAGAGGTCGGCTAATCTCTGAACAGGCCATGCGTTGATAGCGGTGGCTGTCAGTGTAGAGAATTTTCTCCAGAAATAGTGCGAGAGAGCCATCGCCACAAACTGTTTCAAAACTCTCCCTCAACTCTCCAAGCTCATGAACCAGCGAATTGTAGATAACCAGTACCGGAACTTCTGGTCTGCGGAGATAAATATGAGGATACAACAAGGTCATGATTCAGCACAGCACATACTGACTGGCTGGGATTAGGTCTGGGTTTTAGGCAGTTTCATCGACACCGAACTTCAACTCAAAACCCAGAAAGTGATGCTCGAATGAGATACCGGTCATATGTTATTGAGTCAGGATTTAGCTTGAAATAATGTAGCCATCCCTAAGCGAGTTTTGTAATTTTGGAGTGATTATTTTAGCCACATCAAGTGGCACACAGTATACTACGAGTAAAGAAGATACAGTTACCAATCATTCCCCAATAATTATGAAGTAATTGGGTGCCACTACAAAGTCTTGTAAATGGATTTGCGTTACATAGATACAGTATTCTTACATGCTATTTCTTTTATATATATTTCAAAGGGAGTGAAGTATAAAGTCAAAAGCACACTAGACAACGGATCTGAACACTTATCTGTCGATCCTGACGTCATGAATCCAAATACTTCTTGAGGCAAGGAATATTTATAAACCAGCTATCTCCGGGATCGATAGAACCTAAGAAAATGGCTACAAGATACTTCTAAAACCCCGGGTTCTTTGTGGCTAGAGCATTTCCCTTCCAGCCTTGTGATGTTCGAACATCAGCACCCATGTGTTCGCAGTTTTAGCCCACAAATGGTATCGGGAAATTTGGGAATTAAAGCCGATCGACGTGATATTGACCCCATTATACATCTAGTGCCGATTGATCTATGCAAAGATGGGTCTACCACTATATCCAGTATATGCCAAAAGACGTGTACAGTTCTCCATGTAATTTAACCTTTTATTAAAAGATACATTCTTCCAATATGATACTGATCACAGCCCCGACTGGCATAACTGTATATGCCTAGCACCATATATTCAATTTAAAACATACCATGTTCAAGAGGTCTTTTAGTTTTGAAGACAGTATGCCAAGCCTGGGTATACCCGGGACCCTTGTGTGGAGCACAAAATAGTAAAGGATTTGGCTGAACAGACGGAGCATACTTTTCTGGAAAGACTGACACCTAAGGGAGTTAGAAGTGGTTCTGGACGATACGCATCTTCTTCTTCTTCAGCATTCCGAGCCATTGAGGTTCTTTGCTGCAGATACAAGCCGTCTCCATTCGTCTCTCTGGTTGACCTTTTCTTGCCAATCGCTGATTCCAAGTGCTTGTAGGTCTGTATGTATATTATCTCTCCACCGTCTTTTTGGTGGACGATACTCATAGCGTAGTAAATTCTCGGGCGAATTTTGTAATCAAATTGTGACTCGAATAATCAACATTGAAAAAGCTCTTCTATGGCTGTGGACATTTTTCAAATGAAAAAAGGGTGGGGGGGGGGGGGGTGGCGTGTGTGGAAATGACCTGAGTACAGCGATGTGATTTCTTCAATGAAGTATTAATTACATACCCGAGTGCAGTGATGTCGCGTCTTCAATGAAGTATTAAGTACATTACCTAAGTACAACTATGTCGCTTCTTCAATAAGGTAATAAGTGCATTACCTGCTTATGTGGTTAAGGGGTAGAAAACGCAATTCACAAGCACGCATACCGGGTTCGAAATCAGCTACGGGCGATTTGGAAGCAGATTGCTTTGCGTTGGGTGTTAGGAAATAAAGGTGTGGGTTATCCATAGAGCAACGGCAAAGGACTGAACATTAAATTACCCATTAAAACACAAACACCCAAAATTATCGAGGTTCATTGCGACTGTAAAGGGCATGAAACCAACTGTGTTTATCGGGGTTCGATTCCTGAGAGTGATCATGAGAAACGGCTACCTCATCCAAAGAAGGCAGCAGGTGCGCAACTTACCCACTCCCGTCGCGGAGGTAGTAACGAAAAATAATACGAGACCCTATCGAGGCCCCGTAATTGGAATGAGTACACTTTAAACCCTATAACGAGGATCCATCAATTCTATAGAGGGAATATGGCTGAACACCTTTAAGTCAGAATCCCGCGCGGATGTGCGACGTTCAGTGGTTGGTGTGACATGGTGTTAGTAGCAAACATAAAGAGTTAAGTAGGTAAGGATTCTACAACAGGTCTAGCAAACGGGTAGGGAATATACTTGATCCCAGAAATACTGCTCAATATTCATGTAGGAGATTTGAGGAAAGTCACTGGCGCTATACCTTCATTAACCCCTCCCCACGACGCTTAGCAGTATAAGTGGAATAAAAAGCAAAGCAAAGTATTTTTGAATCGACCTGGCCTGCGGGGATTCCGCTTCATACACGATTAGGCAATCCAGCAGTCCTTATCTACAAGAAGGGTCAGGAGATTTCTCAACATCCACCCGTAATTTCCCTCATTACATAACCGCTATGTTTGGCCATGCAACTAGATTACCAATTGACAGTATACCACAACAAACAATGATGACCAGACCAAATGAAAGCATAAGAAGAGGCCGACCAGGTAACCTATAGACAGAGGGTATAACAGAGTCCATGGGAATCTCGATGGCACTGTCCTGCTGTTTATGCTTCACATCGACACCGCACGGTACAAGAGGAAAAATATAAGAAAATGATGTGGTACATAGCCGCTGTCCATATGCAATATCTCAATGAAAGGGGACCTTAAATTAGCACGTCAGCTAAGTATCATAGTTTCTCCATGCAAGGCTGTGGCATTATTTTGTGTTTAATATTTAAATGTGCTTCTTTTTTTTTTTAGTCCATTCCCTGGGTGATCCCATGGGTTTGGTGATCGTGTCTGTCTACAGATTTCTGTCCCGTGTACTGTCAATCATTTCTGAAACTGATGTTACCCTATGCCATGATGTCAAGCTGTTCAGCATCTTCTCTCTTGGCCTTCTCTTGCCACTCCACCCCTCCGACTTCCCCGTTGTGACGAAATGCTATGCTCAAGCTTTCCTTGTCTCATGTTATGCCCAAAGAATGTGGACAGTCTTTTTTTTCTGTTTTCTTTGTTTCCTGCTTTCACTCGCTGGCTTTGAACGCAAGTTTAGTCCTTACACGATACTTCATGTAGCACTGAAGTAACTATTGTGTGTGGATTAGCGTTCTATATTACCAGTGTCCCTCGCCATCAGACAAATCCTCTTGGACTTCAGAGGTACTTGTAATTTATGTCCCCAAGTTAAGGATGAAAAGTCAACATTTTGGTACAATTGCCCGTAGGAGTTGAACCCTCTACCTCAGCAACAGCACACCGGATATTCCCCGGTCTTCTTCTGATACGAGTAACCAGTCTTTTGCGTCAGTCAACGTCTTTCAAGAGAGTACCCGATTGTCATATAAAACCTGTTTTACTGCATAGCAGTCAATAATGAAACTTGAATAAACGAATTAATAATAATGTGGGAGAAACAGGGATGTTGTGTTCCAGATTAATGTTGCGAATACTTTGGACTTCCAGAGTAATTAACAAGGATTCCATGAAAAAGGCAAATGTCAGTAGAACATTATATACAACTATAAAATAAAAAGACACACATTAAATTGTGATAATATAACTGGAAGGGAAGCATTGAAAAACATTGTGACGACCGGAAAGTTAAATGAGAAATAAAATAGGCAGAGGCAAACCGAGGATAAAGGATTATGGATGGACTGAGGCGGTGGCATGGATGGATATCATCAGTAGAGTAGATCCCGAACACCAAGGAAAGTGATTTGTAGTGACATATGAACGCCTACGCCAGCTGGCAAAGCTCCTGATGATGACTCTTAGATTCTATTCACTCTATCATTTTCTATGTATCCCGATGTGTCTAATTTCACCTATTGAGGGTGACTGTTGACAACGCAAAACTTAATTAAAACAATAGTAATTCCCACAACTGGAAAGATCGAAGGGAAGAGAGGCAGAGGCAGACCAAGAGAAATGATGCTGGATGGATTGAGACGATGGCACGGAGGAATATCAGCAGCAGAGCTAATCCAGAAAACCAAAGACCGAGATCTGTGGAGAGCCATGGACGCCTACGCCAGCTGGCAGGGCACTTGATGATGATGAATTCCCACTGAGTTCAGAAACGGAGATCAAGTTTCGTTAAGGTCCCTGTCATGACGAAATGTTATTCTCAATAATGCGTCATTACAACCAATTTTTTAACATCCTGAATGCCTGACATGAACTGTACTATTTGCACGGTTTCAAATATCAGTTAGCTATTATATTTGCCCCCGACTGTACGTTAGAGCTGGCTGTGATCTGGTTGTGTTTTATATTGTCCTGTTATCTTTGGGAAGAATTCAATGGATCTCACAAGTACAGTTACACACACACACACACACACACACACACACACCACACACACACACACACACACACACACACACACACACACAATCGTTGGAATTATCTCGGAAAAGTTATAACATCTGACAGGAGATGCCTTGAAGAGGTTAGAAAAAGAATTGCCATGCGGAAGGTAGCCTTATGCAAGATGAAAAACATACTGACCAATAAAAAGATATCAATTGCAACAGGAAAAAAAAAAGAGTTTTGAGGTGCTACAAAGAACCTGTACTTTTGTATGGGTGTGAATCGTTGACAATGAGCAGACAAGCTGAAAAACATATGATGGCTGTGGAGATGTGGTTTCTGATGATAATATCATGGACAGAGAGAAAAACCAATGACCAAGCCCTCCAAGAAACAAATGAAATTTGTACACCGATTAGAGAAATTCGATCTAGCCAGTCAAAATTTGTTTGGCACCTTATGAGAAGAAATAAAATGGAGAATTTTGTGACAACTGGTAAGATCGAGGAGAAGGCTAAGGCAGAGAAGTCAAGACCTGGGCGGCTTGGTCACGTGGAATGGTCGAGACAACAACGCTGAGCTGATCAACGACTCTTGGGATCGAGTGAAATGGCGAATCATGACCGCCCACGCTTATCGGCATGGCACATGATGGATGGATGGATATAAACATCGCCTCTAAGCGCCATGTTCACCGAGAGATTCTTAGACATTCTTACGATATCCTTAACAGGCCTAAATTGAATGTAAACCGTTATATTATTAACTTTTATAAGTTTCTAAATGTATTGCCTAATCATATTTGCGGTATGTGTTGAAAATATGTCGTGTGTTCAGTTATTTGAATACTATTAGGGGCGTTTATTTGAAACCTGTTCCAGTCTCTTTATTGCAAAAGCATGAAAGAAACATTAACAGGTGTGGTAGAATTAAACAAAGCATTCATTTTGAATGAATTATGCACCATGGGTTTGTCAGAAGAGTCGCCGTAGGCATTCAGGCAAGCATCGGATTGCTTAGGTAGGCGGCGAATGCCATTCGCAAAAAAAGAATGTGGTTGCTCAATGAACCAAGTGTTTACCGCGTTCCTTACGTCTGCATCTGTGTGAAATCGTTGACCCTTGAGATCATGTTTTAGAGGTCCGAGCAAATGAAAATCACATGGTGAAAAATCAGGACTATAGGCTGGATGTTTCAGTATTTCCCATTTAGTCATTGCTAATGCTTCCTGCACAATCTTTGCGACATGCGGACGAGCATTATCGTGCAACAAGAAAGCATGCCGGGTCACTTATTCTTGATGGCTTTTTGCAGCTTGTCTATTGTTTGCAAGTAGTTGGTAAAGTTGATGTTGACATCAGGTTCTTTAAAGTCGGCCAACAATAGCCCTTCATGGAAAAAAAAAATGCGCTCAGCATAACCTTACCAGCGGAAACCTGTAACGTGAATTTTGTTGGCTTTTTGTGATCCAGCATGCTTCCATTGAATGCTCTCTTTTGCCGCCCTGCTCAAAGTGGTGACACTATGATTCATCGCCTACCACTATGCGGAAGAGAAATGCATCACCCTCCACTCTGTAACGCAGCAAGTGGTTCAAACACCATCCCATGCGTTCCTCTTTTTTGGTGGTCGGTCAACATCCGTGGTATCCACTGTGAACACACCTTCCGATATTGCAGTTTCTCACGAACGACCTTTTGAATTGTCCGAATTGATACATCAATGTTTTTCACTAGCAAACGTATGCTTCGTAAACGGTTCATCTGTACGCTGCATCAATTATGGCGATGGTTTTTTCAGTTACAACAATATGCGCTTGAACCGGACGTCGAAGATCTGTCGTGAACTGACGTCCTTTCCGAAACATTCTTGCCCAGTCTGTCACTGTTGTCTTCGACACACAATTGTAACCGTACGCTGCCTGCATTCTTCCATGAATATTCACTGGTCGATTTCCTTCAAATGAAAGAAACTGAATCACCGCGCTTGGAGCTTCTTTGGACGGATTTTGGAACAAACCGGCCATTTTCTCAACGGCCAGAAACAGAACCTATGCATCATGGGACGATAAGCACTTGCTATTTTTATTCATTGGTCAGTGCTTACCACATGACTATGACATGATCATGTTCAACGTACGCAATTACGCTCGGTGCGGCACAGTCTGTAACATATGAAACGCCTTACAATTGTCCCTATCTCTGTGCAAACAATGCTTTTTTTTAGAGACTCACATATATAGTTATTTTAACACATTGCTTCTCTACGGACTGTGGTGTGTCTCGTCTGTTTTATACTTCATATAATTATCTATACCTATACTGTTGTATGGAAGTGAAACATGGACAATAATAAGACAAAATGGGAAACATATACTAGCACTGAGTATTTGGTATCTGAAGAGAATGCAAAGAATACAATGGACGGACAGGGAAAAAAAAAAACGAACGATACATGTTTTCAAGAAAGAAATGAAACCCCTAAATAGATCAATGGAAATTGACGTAGACAGTCAACATTGCTTGGAAACGTTATGCGAAAAAATAAACTTGATAACTAGCAAAATTGGTTGGAATAGAGCAAGGGAAAGGCGAAGAGATAAATGCTTGAATAGCTTCGCCTCATAATCGGGCACATAAAAATAAAGTCTATTGTTTGTATCATGTTCATGTGCTCGTATTTCGAGTGTAATTCTGCAACAGGAGCGTCCTATCACGCCTTTTCAATTCACAGCCTGTAGTTTTACTGTAACGTACCATTCACACAAGATAACAAACATCGTGATTTGTATCACATAATGTGGCATGCCAAACGTATCCGTGATCTGCGTAGCAAACATTAATTAGTTGGTGTGAGAGCTTGCAATATATGGCTTGGGTTCACTTTTAGAGTTCATTTTTGTTGCGCATGAATTTGTCTGTCAGTGTGTCAGTCTCTTCCCAAAGATTACATACGGAATATCGTACCACAATTCACGAACTCCGCATCATTAGTCGATGTTCCCAAAAAAGTGTTCTCACGGCGAGGACTCATTTTTGTCCTGTAAATTGTCTGGTGTTGGTAGTTTCGTAAATTTCTTCTTTTTATTATTCGTCTTTCGTCCAAATCAATTGTTTAATGGTCTTACTCGTAATTGTGGGGTAACAGTGTGCAGCAGAGTAGCAATTTTTGCACCTTTCAACCGACACATTCGACCTCTGCTGGCGTATATTGACAGGATTAGACTTCCGGTGTTTCGTTCATTTTATATGCAGCCTCAGCAGATTTAATTTGACATGTTCTTTTGGGTTACCGGTTGACTGGCATCTTCAGCGAGTAACAGATTCATGCCCCTGGAGAAAATACAGTTATTTTCCCCAAGTTACATATTGTATGTTTCTGATTCAAGGAATAAGATCGCAAAGATACTAAAGACCATTGAGATTCTGATCCTTCTTGGAATATTAAACAATGCGAGCACGGCAAAGAAAATCCAATATCTGAACTGTTGTTGCAGGTTCTCATTGTGTGGAACCCCATCTCTCCAGCTGTACATTCCTATGCGATATTAAGAGTGTAGTGAGTGATGATGACTGTTTCCATCCTCGCAGGCAACAATCAAATTCATTAGGAGGATGGACGATGTTGGAATACTGAAAACAAATTTTTGGTGAATTACAGATGAGAAAGAGATCTCGTGTCGGCCTCTACTATGATACAAAGAAGTGTGTAAGCGGGTATTGATTAATACAGGTATTGCTATTGTACATTGGGAGCAAGATACCCCTGACACCGATGCATAGAAGAAAAGGAGCAGGATCGGAACAAAGATATAGGAGATAATAATTACATATCGGTCAGATACCGTGCGTGTGAGACGTCAGAAGGTGCGTGATGGTGGTAACTACCAGGTACTGACATGAACCCGTTGTGGACGAATATTTACCGAGCAAATTGGCATGCCCGGCCACATTTACTACCGCCATGGGTTGTAGCTATTATGCTTTTTTTTTAAAGCACAATGTAAACAAATATTGTCTGTTAAAACGGCAAGGTGCCACTCAGTATATAAAACTCATACTGTTGTATACATATGAAACTTGGACGATAAGCACACATACATGAGAAACTTCTAATGACAGTGGAAATGTGGTTTACCTGGAAAATGCAAAGAATACCCTGGGCGGATATAAAAACAAATGAGAAAATTCTACATGAAAAAACAAAAAGATGAAAACAGTAAATTAATTAGAGAAATTAGACGTAAGGAGGCAAGATTTATGGGCACATTATAGTGAGAAATAAACTGGTAAACTTAGTGACAACTGGCAAAACTGACAGGAAAAGAGCGAGGTGAAGGCAGATTGATAAATACCCAGATAGCTTGATCACATGATATAATCAGGACAAGAATACAGATCCTGATCCATGACTCTGGTGATACTGTGAGATGATGGAACATGTTTTCGACATGGCACATGATGATGATGATGATAATTGTCAGATGATGGCCTCTCCCACCTTGTCATTTTTCAATAGTAGTAACGTCTACGCAATCATAAAAAAGTCTTCAAAGTCGAGAGGATCGACTTCAGTACACCGGGTTTGGTCTCATATGGCTCGGTATCTTTCCGCAGGACGAATTCCGTAGCTCCAGCGACGACCCCCAGGAGTCTCCGAGAAAATAAACTCGTGAAATGAGAAATTTAGCCAGGAATCACAATCATAAACCTATGTACTGCGTTTAGTTAATAAACAGTACATTCGTCTATATTTCAAAAGGTATATTGTTCGTTAAAAAAATATGTTTACAATTTGTAAAGATCTAATTAAATTATAGGCATGAATGTTGTTGAAACGTGTGACCGTTCTGAAGTTACTGAGTTAAGGAGCCGCGATTGAGTATAGGCTTGCACTGTTGCCGCGGGGAGGAACCAGAGGTTCTGGCCGATACTCACGACTCAGAGGAAGACCAGACGCACACGTAATTATGACATATCAGACTACAACTAGTACTGTTGGTATTGGGACTCTTCGCTCACCGTTGAAGATCAGGATGGGGAACGATTGGAATGTCTCGATTGTTTGTAATGTCGATTCTTGACCCAACGCCTCTCAGTTTAACTGAACTAATCTCAACTCAACTCAGCTCATCTCAACCGAACTCAGCTCATCTCAACTCAGCTAATCCTAACTCAACTCAACTCAATTCATCTCAACTCAACTCATCTTAACCCAGCTCAATTAATCTCAACTCAATACTTGCCTGTCGGCTGATGGTCATATATTCAAAATACCATAGATATGGAATTTTGTTTTCACCGACCGAATGGGGATCGGTCAAAGATGCAGGGAGTAGCAGCCTATATCCAGTACGCCCCATGCATTACAGGCGCACTTCATTGACTTACTTGTCTATTTATGTACTGAATGTGTTGTATACGGAACAGCCGCAGGATAAAGACGATTAAGCGTCTTAACTCTTTCAGAGCCGGGGGATAGTACATCGCCAAATATGACCTACCCATTTTTACAGAAGGACGAAATGTCGTCGTGTTATTTTTTTATTTTTTTCGTAATATCTTCGGCAATTGTAAAGCTCAGTGAATGGGCATTTACATTATACTATACTACTTGAGACCAATCTTCCACAAGTAATCAAAGACACCACCAATCATTATACAAACAGTCGCAACCTGTTTGAACACTACCTCAGGACAGACTACATGCCCCTTAAAGAAAGAAAAAAACAGCAACAAAGACAATAATAATGGTAAATTATCTCGAACGACACCAGGCAAAAAAACATTCCCATATGTATGGCACGTTACACCCACCTTGGGTATTCATGATGCCCATGTTAAATAAACATTGCCTCCACGAGTTATGTATTATTGATTATTTTTCATGCGTTTTAATGCTTATTGTTCTTTTTTTGTCAAAGAATTGCTTCATAAGAGATGTTGAATGAAAGAATGTATGAGAGGAAATAGAGAAGAAGGGCAGAATGACAGATGGGCCTGCGTGCCCAATTCTCAACCCTTGGAAAATAAAGATTTATTACTTACTTACAGTTGATTGTGCACTATCTATGGTCAAAACCTAGTTTTGTCTGGCACTGAATCAGCTAATACAGGTATAATGTGTTTTATAATCCTAAGAAGGAAAAACGTCGGCATATTCCATAAAAGGATGAGCCTATATTTATCACCAGAAGCCGTTTGTTGTTGAAACTACAGTAATACCTCTGTTTTTGTCGATAACATTCGGCGAAATCCGAAACCGACAAAATCCGAGACAATTACTTCCATAAGAATCAATGTTAATCCAATTAATTCGTTCTAGACACTCCAAACTATATACACACACAAAAAACACATATTATAGAGAATAAATATAGTGTTTAATAATATTTGTCGGCCCCAGACTTGTCCGAACTCGCTTATTCGCCGTGCCTAATTGCACGGTGTATGCCAGTGCGCCTCTTGACATTTTCAAAACATTCTCTGTTGATCTTTAAATCACTACGTACACTAGCACTCGTCCCAGGCATTTTCTATATGAGATCGGAATACGAGAGTCTGGCCTTGTCACATATGATTGCCACCGAAACAGAATCGTCATCTAACTGTTTTTGATTTTTCCAAATTAATAATAACTGTTCTTCAATTGGTTGCGATCTCCGTGTCGTTAGCACATTCACGCCTTTAGCTATATTAGCCTACTTTATTACTTACTTTTTCGTCACAATGGAACTTATCGTGGATGGCGACTTCTCATACATGCGGCCTATTTAAACAATATCAATGCCGCTCTCGTATATGGAAATTATTTACTTCTTCAACTTGATCGTGTTCCTGGCCTTCTTCTTCGAAGGACTGCTGGCTCTGTAAACCTGCTTTGGTTCATGTTGGAGCTAACAGGAAATGGTTAAACTATCAGCACGTGATGCAAACACAACGAGAAACAACGCCAAAATGAGTAGAAGAACGCCTGGCTTCATTTATTTTCACAAAATTGGCATCGAGACCCCGTGGACACACCGATGAAATCCGAGGCACCGGTGAAAACCGAGACAATTATTTCGCAAAAAAAAATCGATGAAAATCAAAATCGACGAAAATCGAAGGCAACGAAAACCGAGGTTTCGCTGTATCTTGATGAATTTGACAAAATGCGCACAGAAAAAACTATGCTAAACTCATTAACTAGTTAGTCCAAATGATAAAAGCTGTAGTAAGGCTGTGATGTTTTAGGACCAACACATTTTGACGGCCCAAGTTCAGGCAGGAGTAGGCCAGTCTTGCCATCTCTTAGCGGACGGAGAGGGCAGTTATAGAACCCTCATCCCAGAACGCTCACTACATTATAAGCGTCATTCCTTAACGATTACACAATCGCGTTCTCTAATGATACACACAAATGCATATTATCAACTGGCAACTTTCACGCCAATGAAAAAGTGGGCAACTTAGTGGTCTCGAGGTACGGATGTCCGCCTCGAGTGCTGGAGGTCCCGGGTTCAGGCCTCGGTGAGGACCGGGATGTATTTTAAAAAATCCACCTGGACTTCCAGTAATAAAATTTCGCCTCGTCTCTGGGTAGTGAGATCGGACGCCCGTGTGTATTGTTGCGCACGTAAAAAATCCCTTGGCAGTTGGAAATCGAAAAAGAGTAGCCTAACGCCGCCAAGCCCGGGCAAAATTTCGAGTTAAAAATCTACCCAAAGTATTTCAGGATCCTCGCCGATGCAACGGAGTTCGTGCATAGAGCTGAGTTTCTCCAGACTCAGGTTTGAGTTAGGAAGCAAAACGGAGCACTTATGGGTTAAACCGCGTGCCGTGATGTATATCCAACGACTAAACTAAATTAAACTAAACATACATTGTCGCTTTATTACTCAACATAATTTCCACAAACATTGATGCAATAATCCCATCGTTATATCAATCCTCACAAACCGGCTACATAGAACTGCGTGATCTGTTTTCTAAACCACGTTTTCACTTCACATTCAACTTCGGCGTCTGTCGCGTCCTTGAGAAAAATTTTCTACCCAGCTATACACCGCTTTCCAGGGACAACCATTTGTCAGCATAAACAGGAAGCATTTCATTATGAATGGCCTTTGCAGGCAGTATTTTTGCCTAAAAAAACAAAAAAAAAAAGAAAAAACGCACAACAGCACGCTGCTCTTTGGTTGAATACTCCATAAGTACAGTCACATTTATTTTATGCGCTGCGCAATGAGACACCTAGCGCCACCTGACGAACAGGAATATAATGTTCGATGTTGCTGTCACCTAATGACATCTGTAGAAAACACCAACTACATTGACTTGCCATCCCACAGAACTGTGTGACTTACTTATTGACTCGGCCGCGTAGAAAATGTTATTAAAGTGGTTAGTGAAAGACTGACTACCTATTCCTTTTGCACTTAGGCCAAAAATATATATGCGTTTGTGCAATGAGCTGTTTACAAAATACCACTCTTTACTAACAATTCCAATTATTTTATTTTGTTCTCCAGCTGTCAAACATTGCTGAAAACATCGACATCGGCTGCTTCATGTTCTACCAACGCCTTTCAACACAACATATAGAAAACACCTACCGAGATGGGAAGCAATTATTATCTTTGGTTTACCATTATCGCCCTTGTCATAGCCATTACAAGCGTACGGAGTAAAAATCAATTCAGCTGGATGAAATTCGACCGCTTCGATGAAATCGATGCAATTTACAGATCTGTAACAGAGGAAAATTGCCATGCTAAGAATAAAGAGCAACTGACCATGAGAGCCGATGTTGTGTCTCAGCTGCCAGTCTACAACCACCTGTTGTCCAAAACATGGTACAAGAATCGGACATCGTTAATTCACATTCATAACATGGCACTGAACAGGGCTTTCTTCTACAGGTATGGTAGCTGTTGTATATGTTTGATTGTCTGGTTAGGTACCTGCAGGATGTGGGGTGAAGTTGTTACGAATGTAATTCGTAATCCCGCATACCACGCTAGAAACACAGCTACGGACGATATAAAAACTGACTGCTTGGCGCTGGTTTTCATACATTGGTATGAGTGCCGCTCATTCAGAAAGTAATAGTAAACTACTGAACGTAAACTTGCCAAAAATTACAAACAGCCAACAAATTGATGGGGGTTTACTGCGATGTCCTCTAAAGGACTGTCACGGCAAATAAACTTGTTAGTTGCGATCGATGACAAACAAGACCAGACAATAGTCTGCAAAAACAACAAACCCTTTGATGTTGTACAGACTGAGAAAAATACGTCGTTAAAACTGTCTACACACGATCGGCATTTCTAACTGAGAAACAAAATACGTCGCGTCAAAATGTCTACCCCTGGTCGGCGAATCTTTATGATGTGGGTTGTTCGAGAAACGAATAACAACGCCAAACGTCTGCCAAGGCGGTAGTAGCCTTTGAAGTGCTAGACGGAAAGTCTGGACCGACGCGGGATGGATTCTGTGATGTGGGGAATTCTGTGGTTCACAGACAGACTGAACTATTGATGTACGGGACAAAGAATTTCCCCAAATGAAAGCAAATTTGACGGCAGATTGACTCCAGTTAGTCTAGAACAGGAGGAGGAAACCAGATTCTGGACGGATCAGCGTCTAGACTTTTTGGTGACGTCACTCCAGCCCAATATAAAAAGCGTTGCGGTAAACAAGTGGAGTTAGTCGATCAAGATTTCTGAAGTGGGAAAGATCGGTGCAGTTTTCCGAGTTGTGTTCAATGAAAGAAACTAGGGTGTCAAATTGTTGATATTTATCGGCGGACATAGATCCAGTCTGTGATTGCCTAGTTTCGATTAGCAACCGGGATAGGCATATGGTAGGCTATTAATCATATCTAACTTAGAGTATGATTAGGAATAGAGTACAGTACTGTGCGGGGATATAATGTATTATAGGTGCGGTGATATAATGTATTATAGGTGAGGTGATATAATGTATTATGATTGGTGATAGAATGTTCTATAAGTGCGGTGCTAGAAAGTATCATAGGAGCGTCGGCACTAGTATCCTATTGTGTGACTTCAACTAGCTTGAGTGATATATCATTTTACTCCGGGAGTTGAGGACAATTTAGTGGAATAATAATTAGAGAGATTAAAGACGGTTGAGAGGGAGGAGAGGAATGTGAAATGGTAGGATTTTCCAGTAGGGC
Organism: Cepaea nemoralis; assembly: GCA_014155875.1. Taxonomy (NCBI): domain Eukaryota; kingdom Metazoa; phylum Mollusca; class Gastropoda; order Stylommatophora; family Helicidae; genus Cepaea; species Cepaea nemoralis. The sequence continues at coordinate 209,248 of JACEFZ010027802.1, read as the reverse complement.
ATCTGCTGGGTTTCTACCGTTCCTTTATGGCTTCTGCTGAGCAGGACATGCTGATGAGATTTATGTTTAGCAAGTGATAGTTGTATCACTGAACAGTCAGAACATTGAAGATATACACTACTGATACCAGGAAAATTCATACAAAATTTATACTGATACGTAGAACATTCAGAGTGTGGTGTTAATATCGGGAATCTTTAAAACCAGTGATACTAGATACATTAAGATTTTCCCAGTAACAGTGACAATAGTCTTAGAATTCTCTGATTAATAATCAGTTAAATAACAGAGGAAATTCATAGTGTGAAGCAGATTGAAGACTCTCATTAGACAGTGTTTGTCATGGGTGACCAAGCATCCTAGTGGTTCAAGAGACAACGGAGGAAGTCTTCACGTGACCGGAGGAGCATCACCTTGGTGAGGTTGCTTGTCTGGAATACATGGTGCTGGTGTGTTCTCAGCACAGTGATGAGAATGACTATACTCCTGAACACTGATCTGAGTCTATATACATTTTAGAATATACGTCACACATTCTACACTTTATACACACACACACTTCTCCTACATATACTCTTTTCTTTAATAAATTTCTTGTTTTTTATTTGTTGAAGCTAGAGTTGTCACGTATGTTATGTTGGGGAAGAATGAGAGGGGGCATGATCCAGGGGTGAGTAAGAGTGAGAAGAAGGTGTCTTCAGATTGAGAGAGTGTTGTGGACGGAGTCTGCTGGATATCTCCAGGATAGAGATATTGAATTAAAATAAATGTGGGTGTTGATTCCCCTCACTCCAGGGACGATACTAAAGTGGTAAAGAAGAACAAGTAACTACTACGATATCCATTCCTTACACACACGACAAGGACATACAACTAATAAGAAGATATCCTATTTGACAACAGGTGATGCGCAACACACATGTCGTACTGTGTATCATACATATCAAACACCATACGGAGATAAGCATGGCGAATGGATAAAAGTTCTCGTTCTTAAACATTCGGTGTGTTGATGCCAATGAAACGGGTTCAATCACTACATCGGTCATTTTTACTAAAATGTTGATTTCTCGTTCTTAACGTTGAGGACATACATTACAAGTACCTCTTAAGTCGGAGTTGGTTCGCCTGATGGCGAGGGATACTGGTAATAGGGGAAACGAAACCACGGTGCACTGGAAGTAGAAGCACGCGTATGGACTATGCTAGCATTCAAAGTGGGCGGACACAAATAGAGCACACGTCGTTACTTGTATCAACCTTTCTGTTTAGTTTAGTTTAGTTTAGTTTAGTTTAGTTTAGTTTAGTCGACGGATCAATATCACGGCACACGGGTGTAACCCATAAGTGCTCCGTTCTACTCCTGACTCAAGCCTGAGTCAGGAGAATCTCAGCTCAGTGTGCACGAACTTCGAAGCACCGACGAGGATCCTGAAACACTTTGGGTAGATTGTTAATTAAAAATGTTGCCCGAGTTACGCAAAATGTTTTTTCCATGATTGTAAAGTTAAAGAAAGTCAAGTATGTAACAGGAAACACTAAATATGATTTGTTTACATTGAGTAATGAAACAGAAATACAAAACAAACTCAACATAGAAGTACAGAACAGAATTGACCTATTGTGTGATCTAGAGATGTATCAACCTTTCTGTTTAGTTTAGTTTAGTTTAGTTTAGTCGACGGATCAATATCACGGCACACGGGTGTAACCCATAAGTACTCCGTTCTACTCCTGACTCAAGCCTGAGTCAGGAGAATCTCAGCTCAGTGTGCACGAACTTCGAAGCACCGACGAGGATCCTGATCCTGAAACACTTTGGGTAGATTGTTAATTAAAAATGTTGCCCGAGTTACGCAAAATGTTATTAGAGCTAAGCTACTCTTTTTTTTTCGATTTCCAACTGACAAGGGATGTTTTACGTGCGCAACAATACACACGGGCGTCCGATCTCACTACTCAGAGACCAGGGGACATTTTTGTTACTAGAAGTTCACGTGAAAAAATCCCGGTCCTCACCGGAGCTCTAACCCGGGACCTCCAGCTCTCAAGGCGGACACCATACCTCGAGACCTTAAAGTCGCTTAAAAGTCGACAGGGTCGAATTCATTGCACCGGGTTTTATCCCATATGGCTCGGTCTCTTTCCGCAGCGCGGAAAGCGTCGCACAAAGCACGAACTCCTTAGCTCTAGCGACGACCCACAGGAGTCTCCGAAAAATTTAACTCGTGAACCGAAGGACGCGGCCCGGAATCGAACCCACAACCTTCGGAGCCCGAGTTAAACGGCTTGACCATTTCGCCACGAAGACTCCCAAAAGACTCAGCCCGCCTCCACCCTCCCCCCCCCCCCCCATATCAACCTGTCACACCTAACTGTCTGTTTATTAATTTATTTGTCACGGACGTAACTCTAAGCAGTCACATGCAGGACGTGGTGATTCCTTTTGGCTAGTACCAGAGCGCAATATGTCAACTCTTCACTTTATTACAGCTTCCTTTAATGGCGGAGACTATTTATGGTCTACGCCTGCCTTGACTTGAGGGCCGGCAGGGACTTATTTCTTTAGGTTTTCTCTATTTAATCTGTGCTAGTCTATAAACTTTCGTCCGTTTTCCCCTCCAGACACGACATTTAACAGGGAACTGGGTACTGCCATAAACTGATGTGTTTCTGTATTCTCTTATTAATTGTTATATTCTTGTTTACGAACACGCTAGTGTACATTTTAATTCGTATCATGAGGTTCTCTTTTTCGAACATTTTTATTTCTTAAATTTATTTTTTATCATAAAATCTTTATATTCCTCTTCACAACTACTTATTTTCGGTGCACATACGTGAATATTATTAGTAGGTATTGGTTTGTCTTTTATTGTGTCCATGATCATCATCATGCCATTCCGATAAGCGTGTGTGATCACGTTTCAGTGTGTATCTGTTCAGTGTTCTTGTCTCGACCATGTCATGTGGCCAGGCCATCTGGGTATTTATTTCTCTGCCTACCCCATGTTCTCTTCCCCTAGATCTTGCCAGTTGTCACCACGTTCTCCAATTTATTTCTTCTCATAGCGTGACCAAACAATTGTGACTGTCTACGTCTCTAATGTCTCTAATCAGTTTACGATTTTCATTTGTTTCTTGTAAAACTGTGTCATTGAATTGTCTGCCTGTCCATGGTATTCTTTGCATTTTCCGCAGAAACCAAATTTCCACACCCATCAGTTTTTTTTCCAGCTTGTTTGCTTATTGTTCACTGTGTCACATCTATACAAAAGCACAGGTTCTATGTAGAACACCAACACTTTTTCTTGTTGCAAATGACATCTTTTTATTGAACAGTATGTTTTTCCATGATTGTAAAGTTAAAGAAAGTCAAGTATGTAACAGGAAACACTAAATATGATTTGTTTACATTGAGTAATGAAACGGAAATACAAAACAAATTCAACATAGAAGTACAGAACAGATTTGACATATTGTGTGATCTAGAGATCCTATTGCAGGAAGTGGGTGATCAATGAGAAATGAAGAATTCAATCAGTTTGGCTGCAGAAACAACTATTCCAAAATTAAGGAAGTTGGGTCGTAAGAAATGGATGACTGAAGAAATTTTACAACTAATGGAAACAAGAAGACTCAACAAAAATAATCCTGCCAAATATGAAGAAATTCACAGACGAGTCAGAATATTTTGTAAGGAGGCAAAAGAAGCTTGGCTTGAGAAGAATTGCTTAGAAATTGAAAAACAACACAACAGGTCAAAATACCAAAAGAATTCAGGAACTTACTAATAAAACAACAAGTACATCAGCAGGCTGTCTAAAAACTAAAGATGGCAAAATCATAATAGAAAAAGATCAGATTCTACATGTATGGTCAGAGTATGTGAAAAACCTTTATGATGATAACAGAGATGAACAGTATGATATTCGATTTAATAATGAAGGACTGCCAATTTTGAAGATGGAGGTTCGAAATGTTCTTAATCATATGAAAGCTGGCAAGGCCTTCTGTTCAGATAACATCACAACATAAATTATTAAAACTTTAGAAGAATATGGAATAGATCAAGTCACCAGACTGCGTATCACATTATATGATACCGGAGAAATACCTTCTGAATTACGTAATTCTATATTCATTGCAATCTCAAAGAAATCAGGAGCATTTGAATGTGATCAACAAAGCACAATTAGTATAATGACTCACATCACAAAGATTTTGCTACGAATTATCATGCAAAGAGTTAGGAAGAAAATACAACCTGAAATATGGAAGAACAATGTGGGTTTATAGAAGGAAAGCATACAGTAAATGCTGTGTATATGCTGCGATCAGTTATTGAACGTGCTATAGAAGTAAACAAAGATGTACATATTTGCCTTTATTGACTACACAAAGGCTTTCGATAGAGTAAGACATGTCAACATGGTAGATATGCTTGCAGATCTACAAATTGATGGGAAAGACATTAGACTTATAAAAGAACACATATTGGAAACAACATGCTGCCATAAGGATTGATAATGAAGTCGGACAATATCAGTCTATTAAGAGAGGTGTTAGGCAGGGATGTGTAATGTCTCCAGATCTTTTTTTCCCTGTAGAGTGAAAATATTTTCAGAAATGTAGAAGATATAAATGGAATCAGCATTGGAGGACAAAACATCAATAACATTAGATATGCAGATGATACAGTATTGATTGCAGACAATGAGCAGGATCTGCAACAATTAGTAGATGCGGTTGTTGCACACAGTGAACAACTGTTGTTAGAATTAAATTGTAAAAAGACACAGATTATGGTCGTCACTAGGAAGAACGAAACACCACAATGTAATATACAAGTAAATGGGTATACTCTTCAACAAGTGAATCGTTAAAATTATCTCGGAACAGTCATAACATCTGATGGGAGATGCCCTGAAGTGATTAGAACAAGAATTGCCATGGCGAAAGTAGCCTTTAGCAAGATGAAAAACATACTGACCAATAAAAAGATGTCAATTGAAACGAGGAAAAGAGTGTTGAGGTGCTACATAGAGCCGTTATTTTGTATGGATGTGAAACTTGGACAATGAGCAGTCAAGCTGAAAAACATATGATGGCTGCAGAAATGTGGTTTCTGAGGAAAATGCAAAGAATACCATGGACAGCCAGAAAAATCAATGACCAAGTACTACAGGAGACAAATGAAAATCGTAAATTGATTGGAGAAATCAGACGTAGACAGTCACAATGTTTTGGACATGTTATGAGAAGAAATGAATTGGAGAAATTTGTGACAACTGACAAGATCGAAGGGAACAGACCAAGGGGAAGACCGAGAAGTAAATACCTGGATGGTTTAGCCACATGGCAGGGTCGAGACAGGAACACTGAGCTGATCCACACTCTGGTGATCAAGTGAAATGGCGAGTGATGACCGCTCACGCTTTCTGGCATGGCACATGATTGATTGATGTTTTCCATCTTGCGAAGACTACCTTCGCCATGGCGATTCTAGTTCTAATCTCTTAAAGTCATCTCCCATCAGATGTTATGATTGTTCCGAGATGATTGTAACAAATCACTTGCTTAAGAATATTCCCATTTACTTGTATATTACATAGTGGTATTTAATTCCTAGTTATCCATGACAATCTTATCTGAAATACTCCATTAACTTATAACTTATTGATCAGTTCCCTGGTAAAATATTAGTCCTTTTTCTTTTGTTCTTGCTTATCACGTCTGGAATATCATATATTATTGCGTATTTAGTCCTTTTCTGATTCGTGAATATATTGCTGTGCGTTCATCTTATATATAAATTAAGGATCTCCGTCTGTCTGTATGTCTGTATGTATGTATGTATGTATGTATGTATGTATGTATGTATGTATGTATGTATGTATGTATGTCCTTTATTTGTTCGCGAACGGCCCATCCGATTGAGATGAAATTTTCTACACGCCTTCCTTTCATTCCAGCGCTGCCAACTGTGATATTTTGTTAGTGTGAAATCGCCTGCTTACTCAGTATTATTTCATTTTTCATTATAATTTCATATATCTCAGGGGACATAACTCTGTAAAAGTTATTTCAAGGGGCATAACTTTTCTGTATAACTTATAGTCATATTGTGGCATCGTTTTCAAAGATTTATAAACTCTTTGTCCATAGTTATGTACCGGCATATGAGTTATAATAAATAATGATACAATCTGTAAGGCATTTTCAAAGTTTTCATAAAAATAATGCACAATGCATAACATTGTAACTCATCTTTTTTTGCTTAAGAAGTTACTGTAGTCATGCAGGTGATTAGAAAGAGTTTTCATTAAAAATAATAGATGGTGTGTGGAAGGACATTCTTTTAAGTTACTTTTTTTGTTGTATGAATTTAATGAGAACTTATATGACTACTTATATGAATTAAATGAGATGCTCCCCACCAGGGACTGGGCGAAGCCGGACAGGGTCAGGCAGACAGATAGACAGACAGACAGACAGATAGACAGTCGGGAACGGGAACTTATATGACTACTTATATGAATTAAATGAGATGCTCCCCACCAGGGACTGGGCGAAGCCGGGCAGGGTCAGGCAGACAGATAGACAGACAGATAGACAGACAGATAGACAGTCGGGAACGGGAACTTATATGACTACTTATATGAATTAAATGAGATGCTCCACACCAGGAGCTGGGCAATGCCGGGCCGGGTCAGACAGACAGACAGACAGACAGACAGACATACAGTCAGTCGGTAACGGGAACGAGAACTTATATGACTACTTATATGAATTAAATGAGATGCTCCCCACCAGGGACTGGGCGAAGCCGGACAGGGTCAGGCAGACAGATAGACAGACAGACAGCCAGATAGACAGTCGGGAACAGGAACTTATATGACTACTTATATAAATTAAATGAGATGCTTCACACCAGGAGCTGGGCGATGCCGGGCCGGGTCAGACAGACAGACAGACAGACAGACAGACAGATAGTCGGTAACGGGAACGGGAACTTATATGACTACTTATATGAATTAAATGAGATGCTCCCCACCAGGGACTGGGCGAAGCCGGGCAGGGTCAGGCAGACAGATAGACAGACAGATAGACAGACAGATAGACAGTCGGGAACGGGAACTTATATGACTACTTATATGAATTAAATGAAATGCTCCACACCAGGAGCTGGGCAATGCCGGGCCGGGTCAGACAGACAGACAGACAGACAGTCAGTCGGTAACGGGAACGAGAACTTATATGACTACTTATATGAATTAAATGAGATGCTCCCCACCAGGGTCTGGGCGAAGCCGGGCAGGGTCAGCTAGTCCTTTATAATTTTATAGGATTCATGAATATATGGTTATCATATATCATTTCAACCGATTTATCTACCGCCTCCCCCTCCCCAATCCCCCTTCCCATCCTTCACCTGATCTAACATATTCCTATGTTATTACGTTTTGTCTGTTCTTATTCCTGGTATATGGTTAACCATACTAATAGTCATTTATATAGAGCAAGAAGAGTTCCGGTGCTCCTGATCTTTAGCGCACAGCTACGCATTCAGATTTCAGTATTTCATTAGGTTTTAATTAATCCGCTGTTGAATATATAATGTTACAGTTTAGATAATCTGATATTTCGATTTCTCCAGGTGCTTCTAATTACTCTATCATCATTACATCTATTTTTTTATACGTTTGATGTCGTTAAGGTTCTTCATTTAGTAAAGCTAGACCTTGTAGATTACTTTATTTTGTTAATTCTGTTCTTTCTCAATCATATCGCTCTGTATATATTCAGTTCAGTACTTTATCAAGGATTTTTCTTCCATTGATTTTTGTTGTTATTTTCATTGATTTCAAACACTTGATGTTTAACTTATTGTTCTGCCATTCAAGGCATTGATTGGTATCTGTTTATGTTATATATCTTTAATATAATTCAATTAACATTTGCTATACTGCTCGTTTAGCGTATTTTATCTCTCGTTTTCTTGCTTGTTTTATCAAATACTTCTTTATTAATTTTGTATTTATTCTTGTGTTCATCAAACCTAAGATTTCTTAATGCATCAATTAATTCTAAGCTTTTCCTATTATTTCCGGTAACTTATCTTGTGCTTGTTTAAATAGATGTATTTTTCAGCATGTCCCATTATTCATTAGTGCTTTGTATTTTAGATATCACATTTTCTTATTTCTCACAAATATTCTATATGGTCGACCCCTTATTCTGGTGTCCAGTTGGTCTACGATTCTATAAATATACCTCATAATTTGGATTTGTTTTTCCTGGTCGTGTTGATGGGATATCGTGTAACACTTGCAGCAATATTACCTCAGCATTCAGCCTTTCTTCCACAATATCGCAACAGTATAGATGTTAGACTCTTGTCTGCCAGTCCGCTGGCGTTGGATTCAATGACTAATTCAAATGTTTAAAATTGACCTGAGCTCCAGGTCCGTCAAACATAAAAGTGGGTACCAGGAAATGTTGTAGAAAGTAAAGGCGGTCGGAATAATACTAACCACATGACCTAATGAGTGCTGATTGGTCTATATAAATATCAGTCTAGCACCTTATGCTCAGTTGCCTAAGATGTCTAAAACGGTCCTTTACTTTTTCATACCACGCAGTGTTCGGCATTATTGTGTTTCTGTTTACTAAATGTATTGCTTGTTCAGTTTGCAAAAATTGACCACGGATATTGTCTATTCCAACAGCTACGTGCTACAGAAGATGAATACGTCAGAAACGTTCAGCGTACAGCCCAACTGGGTCTACTTCTACTTCAGCGTCTCTGCCGATGTCAATGCCAACCCAAATACGTTAAATGGAAGCGCTATATACTTCGACACTGACTGCCATTATCCGAATTGGTAAATTATTTTACTACTCTTCGGTCGTAGAAACTATTTGCGCATACCACCATCATCATCATCAGCACCACCATCATAATTAGTATCTTCAAGTGCATTACCGACAGTCTTGGGAGAGTATGCTTCTCAAGGCTGTGTGATCTCCAATAGCAGTATCAGTTTGTGCGCTGACACCCTTACATTCCATGACATATGGTTAAATATATCTCCTCTGTCTTCCTCTAGCTTTTTCTCCACATAACGTTCCACTTGTTAACAGTACGTTCTACTTTATGTTTTCAAATAATATAACCACAAATGATGACTGAGACGTTTCCTTGTTTTTAATCAGTTGTCATTGTGTTTTATCGTTTTTAAAATGTTTAGATGTATAATTTTTATTGTCCAGGGAACTCTCAGCAATTTTTCTGTAAAGTAAAGCCATATCTCTGAAGATTATTGTGAATGTTTTTACGTGTCCATTATTTGTCCAGGATTCACAGTCGCAAGGATAAAACTGTTTATGAGTAACATGCAAGAAGAGGTATGTTCCTACTATTCAACGACAATAACTTATTCCTCAAGATATTCCTTTATTTATGAAATGTGTTTCTACCTGTCCTATTCGATTATCTACCCCTATAATATTTGCGCATTGTTCTGTGTTTTCTCATTTTGACCTTTTCAAATCAAATCTTCCGGTTGTAATTACGAGGGCAGGTCAGACAGTTATGCACCACAATTATTAATCCTTTAACCGTTAATAACATTCAAATGAAAGTTAGTCAGCAATGTTCATGCACATGTGCAGCAAACATATCTATCCCTATCTATTTCTCAACATAATCCCCATGAACATTAACAGCCTTACGCCATCTTAAAACAAGAGCATGTATCCCAGATCTGTATCACATTTTGTTCTGTTCTCATAGAAATTTCTTCACTGCATTAATTAATTATAATAAAAAAATAATGGCGAGTCATGACCGCCCACGCTTTCCGGCATGGCACATGATTGATTGGATTGATTAATTAACCACACCCTGGGTCTCTTCAAAATTTGTCCCATGGTTAGCATTCTTAAGGGAGACCGAAAAAGGTGGAAATCAGATGCACAATTATTGACTTGTGATTCGCTTATCTATGCTAATCATGATGTCAGAACGTTCCAACATGATCCGGCAGGTGGCTGTGGCACGAGGTCCAGAGCGCAGCTTAACAGCCAGCTCTATACCTCTACTTACATAAACCAAAACTCTCTGCGCCTAGCGACTAACTGTGCTTATATCGACTGCAAAAGTGTCATAATCAGCACACAAACGTTTGTGAATGTTAACAACAGTTTCTTTCTCTGCGATCAAAATCTCTATAACAATCCTCTGCTTTTAACGTACTTCATTAATATCTGCCATTTCAACGGTTTTGTATCGCGGTTAGAATTGGTTTACAGGGGTGCAAATTGGTATATCCACCAATCCATCATGTGCCATGCCGATAAGCGTGGGCGGTCATGTTCTGCCATCTCACTCGATCACCAGAGTCGTGGATCAGCTCTGTGTTCCTGCCTCGACCATGCCACGTGGCCAAGCCATCCAGATATTTACTTCTCGGTCTTCCCCTTGGTCTCTTCCCTTCGATCTTGCCAGTTGTCACCAAGTTCTCCAAATCATTTCTTCTCATAACATGCCCAAAAACTTTTGACTGTCTACGTTTAATGTCTCTAATCAGTTTACGATCTACATTTGTTTCTTGAAGGACTTGTTCATTGGTTTTTCTGTCTGTCCATGGTATTCTTTGCATTTTCTTCAGAAACCACATTTCCATAGCCATCGGCTGTTTTTCAGCTTGACTGCTTATTGTCCACGCTTCACATCCATACACAAGTATAGGTTCTATGTAGCACTTCAACACTCTTTTTTACGTTTCAATTGATATATTTTTATTGGTGAGTATGTGTTTTCATCTTGCAAAAGGCTACCTTCGCAATGGCAATTCTTCGTATATAACTATAATATATTATAAACGTAAATTGGTGTAAATGTAAATGCTTCTATATTTATAATTAGCTGAGATAATAATTGTGGTGCATAACTTTCTAACCTAACCGCGTACACTTTAACATGTGTCTCCATTAACGTATCTTGCGTATCTAGTCTGCCCACTTCTATTTTACCAATCCATGTGTGCTTTTGTCTGCCTCTTTGGAAGCCGCGGTGGCGAATCGGCTAGACGCTCACCTTCCCTACCTGTAGTCTTGGGTTAGACCCGCATCTGAGCGGTTTCGAATGTTCAAAATGGAGCTGATCTCCCACGTCAACTGAGCCCAAATTTGATATCATAAAAGTCTTAGAAAGTACCGGCGGCTGGGGTGATACCGTCCACATCAGCCACCGAGAGTCGCTTGGCTCTATCAAAATATGGGTCTAGTCCCATATGACCATTGCACCTTAGACGTGTAAACGGAACCTTTACTTTACTTTACTTTACTTTACTTTACTATACTTTACTTTACTTTCTTTACTTTACTTTGCTATTTTTGCAGTTTTTCTGCTGCTTGAAGTTATGCCACAATTCTCAGTGGTAATAGAACAATATCGAAAACATTCAAGTATATTTTTAACAATCATTAAAGAAGAACATTTGGGTCTTTTGAGCTCAGATACTACAGAAAAGATCTAAAAATATGCATGGGCCAAGAAAAACAAAGAAAAACAGTTACTGAAATTCTGCAAGATCTGAGCAAATAAGAAAACAGGAGCAAGAACAGTATCATGTCTTGGAAATTAAAATATCTGGACCAAATTAAAAAGTCACAGTGGCTTGGAAAGAACAGTAATGGAAGGCGTGATTGCTGTTAGAAAGAAGCAGGGGTCCACCAGCACCGGCCACTGGAGACACCTTTGGCGTGAGAGTGCTCAAGACAGGAGCCATGGCCAGAGATCGGAAAGGTATTTTGACGCTCTGCGATGAGAGAGACGCTCTAAAGGATCTGCTTCATGATGATGATATCAAGAACAGTTAAAACATTTAGTTGCATATTCTTTATAGGACCGGGTTCGATCCTTCGGTAAGGTGTGGGATTTTTATCTGTCGGGGGCAAACAGAAAATCCTAACCTGCACAATTCACAGGTGACTGCACTAGCTAGGCGGCCTTAATTTCCTTAGGCTCAAAGACCCCTCTGCCATACTCCGTAAGATACTATATTGGCAGCAAATGACAGTTGACAGTATTTAACAGAACGTCGCAGTCGATCGCGGCATTGTGGCTATGTGCGAATGTTTGGCAAATTATGTTCAATAGTTTGCCATTGCTTTCTGAACGGCCGTCACTCATAGCATTGTATTAAAACCAACGCAAGGCCGCCTACTACCAAATTTCCCAAAACTGTGTTTCGAACGCTATATGCGAGATAACGAATTGCACCACAGAGCCTAGAACAGTAGATTGATACATTAGGTGGCATTGCTTGTTATTTGTTTAGAAACACTCTGTGGAGTTCAGAAGTTGATGACCTGATATTTGTTACATTGAACAGACGCTGATTTGAATTACAGTGTATCAAAACATGCACTGAAATACTAGTATCCCGGTAAAAGGGTAAAGAATATCTGAACGTGTGAGACACTCGCTCTTGTTTCTTCATTTTATAGTTTTCACAAGCTAACTGCTCTGATTACAGATTGCTAATGGTTATTCTGTAAACAATGTTTCCTTTTCGTTAATGTAGTCAGTGATCAGTATGTTTTTCCATGATGCCTAGGCCATGAATAGAATATATTATCATGAGAAATGCATTTAGAAACATGTGATCAGCACCCCCTGAGCAAGGCAAAGTAGCAGAAATAAGGGGATACACTAGATTCTATAGGAATTGAACACTTTACAAACGGCAACATAATATATAAAATATCTATAACACATTATAGACATTTTAGTAATAGTGAGTGACAAAAAGGACTTTGTAGTAATAGAGAAGGCTGTAACCGTACATTTCTTAAATAACAATAATACAGAAACAAGTTTTATATAAAATAAAAGGATAACTCATTTATGATATAACGATAGTTGAGAAGACGCTTAAGTTGATAAATGGTAATATCTAGGGGTAAGCATAACATAAACGAAATATTTGTAACATTGAGCAGAACACGTTATGCAAAAGCTGTATTTAAGAAAGTGAAAAATATATCTTATACAATATGTCACAACAATTGAATGTCGGGGGAGGGGGGAATTAGTTGCATTTCTTTTACAGGACATAACAGTCAACCCCAGAATTTTTTTTATTGTTATTGATTCCTGGACAAGTTTACGTTCAGTAGTTTGTCATTGCTTTCTGAACGAGCTTCACCCATACCAATTCGTAAAAAAAAAACGACGTAATGTGGTCTGCTGCCAAATCGTCCTATTGCTGTGTTACTAATGCGGGTGTGTGGGATTACGAACTGCGAACGTAACTCCTTCGCCACGAAGCGAGCTGAATGTCACAAACAGAATACTAAAACGTTATGCAGAACTTATTTTCCTGTGCAGCAGTGAATCATTGAACGTGCATGAACAAATTAGGAAGAGCTTGGGTACAACCGTGATATGGTTCCTGAAACGAATGTTGCTACACTTTGGACTGCTTGGGTAGCTAACACTGATTGCCCGGAGGAGGATAATTAATGTAGAACAGTATATACAGCTACATAGAAGAGACAAACAGCGTTCTTTGATAATATATCGAGAAGAGAGGCATTGAAAAACATTGTCATAACCGGAAAGATCACTGGGAGAAGAAGTAGAGGCAGACCATGAGAAATGATGTCGGTCAGTCTGCGACGACTATCATCAGGAGAGTTGATTCAAGGACCGAGATCTGTGGAGAGACCTGAAAGCCTATGCATATGATGATGATGAACACCGGCATTCACACTTTCCGCTGCTAATGGCGACTGTTTCTCTCCTAAAGGAACACGTGTAGTTCGACACACGGCTAAATACTTGTATCACACATGTGTTATCATTAGCCGGATCTGTCATGTACCTGAACACACAGCTCTGGAGGCGAATAAAGTCATGTGTACACATCTTGACGAGTTTTGGACATATGGTCCATCCATCCATCATGTGTCAAGCCGATAAGCGTGGGCGGTCATGTTTTGCCATCTCACTAGATCACCAGAGTTGTGGATCAGCTTAGTGTTTCTGTCTCGACCATGCCACGTGGCCAAGCCATCCAGGTATTTACTTCTCGGTCTTCCCCTTGGTCTCTTCCCTTCGATCTTGCCAGTTGTCACGAAGTTCTCCAATTTTTTTCTTCTCATAACATGCCCAACACATTTTGACTGTCTACGTCTAATGTCTCTAATCAGTTTACGATCTTTACTCGTTTCTTGAAATACTTGTTCATTGTTTTTTTTCTGTCTGTCCATGATTTTATGGACAAATGGTGCTCTGACCATATTTATATAGACCAATTGCCACTCAAGAGGTAATATAATCAATATCTCGCGAGACGCTTTTACTTGCCAAGACTGTTCATGGTGCTCAGTTTTAGAATCCCAGGTCAGCTTTAAGATACAGCCTCCAAGTGATTTCGAGTTCATTTTTAAAAATTCTTTTTTATTTTTTCAGGACGCTGCATCAACTTGAGGTTGATTTTCTATATAATTTTACGTACAGTAGTTTGTCATTGCCTTCTGAACGAACAAAATCGCACAAACACATCAGTGATTCGTTTCTATAACACAGTGGCTCTCAACCTGTGGGGAATCTCTCCCCCCCCCCCTCAGATGGGATTTTATGGTTTCCAGGGTGGGGGGGGGGGGGGTTAAGATTATATCAATATCGCGTTAATACAAGAATCGATTACTTGATATTGTTTTTCTCTCCATACTTTACGGTTCTGTACTACTTGCCCTTCTGAAATTCATTTTATAACTTAAGTAGACCCGTAAATCACATTTTATGTAGACGTCTAGACTTGTTCTAGTATGTGTTATTAAATTTAGCAACCATTTTTACGTATACTATGTAAGTGCGTGGGCGGGGTGGGGGGGATTTATAGAGGGAAATACGGAAAGGGGGGAATGACATTCTGAACATTTGGTGAAGGGATGCATGGGACAAAAAAGGTTGAGAACCACTGCTATAACATGACAATGTGACTAACAAGGAAAGATACTGACAGGACACACACACACACACACGCACACACACACACGCACACAGACAAACGAACAAACAGACAGACAGACAGACAGACCCACACACACACACATCATACATACATAGACAAAAATGAGTACGTACTGTCTCCCTCAGTTACGGCTTACTATTTTTTATAAGTAGGTAGACAGGCAGAAAGAGAGTGAGAGAAGGAGAGAGAGAGAGTGAGATGGATAGAGGTAGATATATTGGTGGATTAAGGAGAGTCATAATAACGGGTAATATCTTAGGACACAACCAAATCACTAACTTAACGATTATCGGGATTGGATAGAAATTATTCTAAAGCTTGATTGAACATAACAATGTGAGATTCTCGATAAACGGTAACCTAAGATTCCTAATATCTGACTCCGCTAGTAACCGGCGCAATAGCGAAGTTGATAAGAAGCTCCGCTGTTAATGTCATGAGCACTGTCTGGCGCGGGTTTGACCCATGGACTCGTCACTTGCCACAGTGAAGGAAAGACTGGCTGCCTCTAACTCCTTGCTCTAGTCATACAAAATGGGACTGGGCTATCACATCACAGATATCAAGCAGGAAACTGTTACGGGAACTTAAAAATTCCCCGTGATCGTTTCTCTACATTTAGAGGTATCAATCCCCACTATCACTTTCCGGGTAATTCCAATCTGGTCTATTTTGAGTGTGTTTCCTGCCTTGTACAGGTATACCACGGTGCCGTTCAACAAAACACTGCCAATGTTTGGTCCCAAGGCCTACAGGTGGGACGACTTTCGGGACCAGGACAACTACCTTAGAGAACCCACAAGGCAGGTGGTGAAAACGGTTGACTTTGGAGCTGGCCACAGCATGAACTATACACATCCCAAGTTTAAGATGAATCCCTGGTAATGCTCATGTGTCTGAATGTCTGTCTGTCCTATGTCTGTCTGTCTGTTCGTCTCACTGTTCCTTTCGCTCAACCTTTATCGCTTATACGCGCGCGCACGCACACACACACACACACACACACACACACACACACACACACACACACACACATTCACTGAAACGCACACACTTTAACATATTTTTAATTTAAAATGATTACATGCCAATGCTTCTCTCTCTATCTATCTGTCCGATGTCTGTCTGTCTGGTTGCCTCACCGTCTTTAACCCTATTTCATTTCTCTTCAATACACATAAACAAATTGCATGTTTCTGGAATATCTTGATATTGTCACAAATATTAATACTAGATAACGTAGTCAAAGAAACGCAAACATGAAAATTAATAACAGAGGCATGAGAGAGATGAGATGGCGTGAATGTGGTAAAATTATATATACAAGCACACAGTGATATATACTTGTAAAGTCTCACTACACTTTGTATGTAGAATACATTTGAAAAAACGAAGTACACGATGTCATCACAAAATGAGGTCCACAGTCCAACGTGAAGTAAGTAACCTGCAGCGAATGGAATGTGTCTGCAGGAGTAATTCTTTGCACTTCAAACATAATTGTGTTAACAAGGAAGAAAGAATATTTTTTTAGAACAAGTGTTTCGAAATGGTCAATACACATGGATGGTTGTTCAAAGATTTATAGCAAGATTTCATGATAAATAAACCTCATCGCATTGCGGTTAGACATTTGTTGAATAAGTTTCTTGCTACTGGAAATGTGGAATATGCTCCGCATTCTGGTAGGCCCACTCTGCCTGACGAAAAATGTATAGATATTCAAGATAGAATCCTGAAAAGTCCAAGCAAATCCTTACTGAAAATGTCGCAACAAGTGAATGGTTCAATGAACACAGTGCACACAATTTTTAAACAACGATTTCATTGTCATCCATATATGATTTTTGTTGTGTCTGAACTAAAAGAGTGTGATAATAAACCCAGAGTCAACTACTCCACGTAGTTTCAAGCATTATTAGCTGAAGAAGTAGAGTCAATTCTCTATGTAACATTCTTCTATGATGAGGCATGGTGTCATCAATAAAAATAATCGAATTTGGAGCACTTTTAATCCTAATTCATGTCTTTACACGTTGAGAAAATTGCGGTATGGTGTGCCGTCAGTATAAAACGTTTTATTCGACCAACTTTCTTCAACAACACTATAAATGCCAATTGGTACCGTACTGACATTCTCTATCTTCTTTTTAGAACAGCTGAATGAACGTGAAACTGAAGAAGCGTCCTTCCAGCAAAATGGTGCGACTGCACACACAGCTAGAGCATCACTGCGTGTTTTGGAAGTAATATTCGCAAATCGCATAATACGAGTATCACGTGGCATTTGGCCTGTTGGTTCTCCAGATCATTAGATTATTATCTATGGGGTTTCTTGAAAAGAAATGTTTACAAAAATAATGTACACACAAACGAGGCCCCGAAAGAACAATCAGAATTATCATTTAAGAGATAACAACAGACACGTTGGAAGGCATTTGACAATTTACCGTGACGTGTACAGTCATGTCCAGAAGTCCATGGTGGACATTTCCATTATCGGTTATAATGAATATTTCATTGTCACTTTCTAGCTTTCCCAAAATTAATTTAATGAACTGTTAGCACATTTGTTTATGTCATCATGTACTTTATGTTTATTTTTTCAAATGTGTACTTCATACAAAGTGTAGTGAGACTTTACAAACACCCGGTATATATGTTCTATTCTTATTCTATAACTAAGAAGAAAAGAACGATTGGGTATGTTACTTCTATTCTCGCTGAACTCCGTTTGCTTTATTTCCCAAATGGTTTGTTAATTTCCAGTATTCCAATTTCCGCCCAAGTGTTTCATGTCCAGTAGTTAATATTAGCTGTCCAAGCTTTGTTTCTTCTTTTTCCGTTTATTTTGCCTGGGCCTATTCTAGTATCGTTAGTCGTGAACAACCCAATGGTCTCATTATCATTTTGTTCAGTGAAACTGACAGTAGGGTTTCATGTCTTCCCTCAGATCTAGGTCTTTGGTGTTCTGGATCAACTCTGCTGATAGTATTCCTTCCTACCACGGTCTCAGTTCACTCATCATCATTTCTTTAAATCTGTCTCTGCCTTGTCTCCCACTGATCATTCCTGTCATCATGTCCGATGCCTTTTCCCTCCGCGCATGACCAAAGAACGCCGATTGTCTCTTTCTCACAGATGAATAAAATGTTCCATTTTCATTAGAATCTTTTACACTGTTGGTGTTAGTCACCATAGCTGTTACAGGTATTCAGAAAAAATCATCTTGGGAACCACATCCCTATTTCTTCCAGGCTTTTCTGAATTTGTTCTGTCACATTCCATGATTCACAGCCATACAGTAAAACAGTTCCTATATTGCATTTCAGTACTCTCTTTTTGACATTCAGCGATAGTGACATATTTGCATAATATTTATTACATTTTCTTTAATGCAGCTTGTCCATGACCTTTTCTGCTGTTAATGTATGTTATACGTCTTTTGTGTTAAATCACATTGCACTTAGGTAGGTCAACATGGCCGAATAGATAAGAACGCTTGTTCGTAAACATCCGGTGTGCTGATGCAGAGGTAAGGGGTTCAAGCCCTACAATGAGCAGTTGGACTAAAATATTGACCTATCGTCCTTGACTTGTGGACGTAAATTACAAGTACCTAAGATGTAGGAATGGGTTCGGATGATGGCGAGAGACTATTAATAGGTAAAGCTAATTCACTCGCAAAATTCAGTCCATCACTATTAGAAGTTGTGTGTGTATACTACATTATATGTCAAATCGAGTTGGCGCGAAAAAAAAAAAAAAAAAAAACATTGCCCTTATGATTTTTTAAATTTATTATCTTGGTTAAACATTTTCCCTTCCATTGTTATATCACACGCCATTTGATATAATCATTCTTATATGGCCTACTTACTGGATGTCTGAAGGTCGTGTCATGATTTTAGTCTTGCATTATAATAGTGCATTGTTATTATTAACCGCACTTGAAGTTGATGTTCTGATTTTAAAGCGCATTTATTATCACAATATTTGGTTTTGCTTGCTGGAAAAAAAAAAAAATAAAGTCTAGACGAAGATATGCATGGAAACCTACGCTCTGGGTCATTGCAACCGGTTTTCGAATTATCCCTAAAGAAAGGTCATGAGATAGGAAATCTCCCATAGTAGACACGCTTCTCATTACTCAAAGACATTCTGCCGTGTCTATAAATAGCATAACATGGATAGCAACAGCCATACCAGTTAGCCTGGTAGGTTGTCCGGTGTCTAATTCCGCAAAGGAGGTTGTTGTATTTGTAGTAAAGAGACATATTATTTGCATAAGCTAATCGACCATTGGCAGTGTCAGACAGTGGTAACTAAGTTGTTTTTATGTTGGGCCTGCAACAGGTACCATCAGTAAAGAGACTCTTCGCTGGCCTTGAAGATGAGGACGGAGCGCGAATGGGAATATCCTCATTGCTGTGAGGTCTTTTCGTGTCTCAGCTCAACTCAGCTAAACTCAACTCTGTTATGCTGGAATACAACTTGGGATAAGCACGAAACTATAGAAAAACTCATGTCAAAAATCATTTTAATTTCATCATCAAGCACCTTGCCAGCTGGCGTAGGCGTTCATTTTTCTCTACATATCTCTGTCCTTGGTGTTGTGAATCAACTCTGCTGATTACTTTCCTCCATGCCACCGTTTCAGTCCATGTAGTATCATCTCTCTGTGTCTGCCTCTGCCTCTCTTCCCCTTGATATTTGCAGTCGACACGATGTTCTCCAATGCCTCTCTTCTCATCATTTGACCAAATAAAGCTGTTTGCTCATTCTTATTGTTGAATATAAGGTTATAATTTCATTAGCCTCTTTCAAACAGTCGTTGTTAGTTACTCTTACAGTCCTTGGTATTTGCAACATTCGTCTCAATAGCCACATTTCCGTTTGTTGCAAGGTCTTCCTAATTTGGTAACTTACATTCCAAGATTCACTGCCATACTGAAAAACAGGTTCTATATGGCATTTTAGCACTCTCTTTCTTACATTAAATAATAGTGACTTATTGCATAATATACCTGTCATTTTCTGAAATGCAGCGTTTGCTTGCCATATTCTGCTCTTAATCTCATTTGTGCACCTTGCATCTGATGTTATAATTGCCCCTAGGTATCAAAAATTATCTACTTGAATAAGAATATTCCTTTTAATTTCCATTTCACATATTAGTGTCACTTTTTTCTTTGATATCACCATTTGTTACTGTTTTCTTGATTTTAAAAGAGTATCCTTTCCTTGCATCCTCTATTACTACAATGTCCAACAATTGTTTAGATATTTTTCATTGTCCGCCATCAATACTGTGTCATCTGCCTTGCGTAGATAGTTTGTATTATAACCTCCGATTAGTATTCCAGGATTCTGTTTGATCTCTCTCTCATTATTACTTCGCCGTAGAGAGAGAACAGATCTGGTGACAAAACACATCACTATCGTACTCCTAGCTTTATTTGTTTATAAATCCCATCTTTATCTCCCATTTTAATGGTTGCTACCTGATTCCAGTAAATATTCTTTATTATTATGCGAATTTTCCCTTCCGTTGATATTTTCCCCTATTTTAATCAGTTCACCATGGTTTACTCTATCAAACTGATTTATATATTTAATTGCTTGCTCCTGTATTTTCCACAAAGCCATACTGTTCTTCACCAATTTCCATTTCTATTTTATTATTTATTCTTCTCATTATAATTCCGAGTAGAAGCTTAGTGATAAGGCTTATGAGGTTAATTGTAAGAAACTCTTTACATCCATTTGCTCTTGGTCTTAGTGGTATAACTATAAATAAACACTTAAGCATATCATTACGTAAATATCCACTGTTGTAAATATCACTCAACATTTTTGGTTAATAGTTCTACTCCAGATTATCCCAGTAATTTTAATGTTTCCATTGTGATTCCATGTGGCCCGGCTGTTTTTAATTTTTTAATATGTTTGATAGCGTCAGCGAATTCTTCATTTAGGGCCTTCTAAATTACTTGTTTTTTCTCTTATATCTTCCCTTTCTCCATCATGTAATTCACTGATATACTCATTCCAATCTTCATTATAGCATTTTCCTCCAATAATATCTTTCCTAATTTTGATTTCAAACACTCTGTGTTTACTATTATTTATCTTCCAGTGGGCACTCCTATTTGTCTGTGCATATTTTTGGCATCTTTAATAGAAAGCAATTCTATTGGTTTGCACTGCTCGTTTAATCAACTTTCTTTTGCATTCACACATATATCTCTTAGTGTGTTATTTATCTTAACATACTCTTCATTGTCCTTGTTACTTTGTTTTCTGTTATCCATCAAGTTTAAGATTTTTTTTCAGTCATCCATTTTTTTCTCAGCTTATTGACTTCTCTTCGGTAATATTTTTTTTGCTTGTTTGATGAATGGAAACCCTCAACATTTTCCATTGTTGAGTTATACTCTGTATTTTAGCTATTTTTCACAGTCACCATGTATAGTCCTTGATTTTCTTTATCTGCTTTTGGAATATCTTCATTATGTCTCATATTCTTAACCATCTTTTCCCTCTCTTCAATCTTACTTTTATTTGTCCACATAGTGGTAGTAATCACTGTGACAGTCAGCACCAAACATTTTCTTTACATTAATTAACGAATTTCTAAATCTTTTGTTAATTAATATGTATTGTCATCTTGATTGAGAACGTTCTTATCAGGGCCTTTCCACCTGTAACGTCGTCTTTTATAATGTTTACACCATGTGTTTCCAATGATTTTATAATCCACATGATGCCCATTCTGTTAGTCTTTCTCCTCTTTTATTTTCTGTACCTAAATCATAATTCCCTATTACATCCTCAATTTTCATCCTTAGCATAATATATGCTAATAATTAATATATAATAATATAGCGTAATATATCACCTCGCCTCAGGGCTCAAATGTCCAAACTTCGAACTAACCAAAATGTATGACTCTGGTATGTACATAGATTATGATCCTTACCGGTGTTAAGGATTACCGTGCAATCTACCGAGTTTCTCCTAGGTTATCAATACAAGAAGACTAGAACATCTATGATAGTTTCGTTGTGCATTAGTGCCCTTGATAAAACTATACTTCCCATCCGCAAGGTCATCAGGCAGTGTGACACGCCAACATGAAGTGATAATATTCTGCTAATGTGTTCAGAAACATTACGATAAACTCAGGACGGATATAATAGAAGATGAGTGAATAATGTTTGAATATGATAATATAGAGGTTATTTCAAAACAACTGAATTCTGATATTACATTTTTTATAGATTAAAAACAGCGAGATCCGTTTTTTTTTTAAAGTCAACCTTGCTTATTTTTATGTTCAGTTGTGTTTATTGACCACTTCAATTTTGGGTGGAGTTACATGATACTGTCTTATGTGCACTATCTAAATATGCAGATGAGATTCTACTTTCATTTTCATTAGGTTGAAAATCTAGGTTGTTCACATGCTGGAAAGCTTGACTTGTCAGGCAATTATGTCATTTTCTGAAAATTAGTGCACGTCATCGTTTTGACGTAAGAGATTGGAAACTTAGCATCAGATATATGTTTACGTTGTGCAAGATGAGCATGTGTAAGAGACCTTCACTGGTACACAAAAATGTTTCTTAACATAGTACACTTGAGGGGAAAAGTTCCATTCTCTTTTTGGCACATCTTGGGCTTTGTAGCTTGTTTCTTGTGTCTTATCAAGGGCTCAGCTGTTGCATGAGGTAGCATCCCTGAGAGCCAGCGAGGAAAGCGAGGTCTGTGCCCCATGTATACTGTTCTGAACCTGAATATCTTGATCTTCTTCTTTGAGGTCAAACACATTGATGGACGTCAAATGTTACTTGAGTTTCCAATAAACCAAGAAAATCGAGTGTTTCGAGTAAACTCTTCGTAGTACGTGCAAAATAAAATATCTCTCTCTCTCTCTCACACACACACACACACACACACAAGCACGCACGCATACACACACACACACAAACACACACACACACACACATACATATATATATATATATATATATATATATATATATATATATATATATATATATATATATATAGGATATTTACATGAAAATGTCTGCTTTGCTTTAGGTACAGCAGCTGGCTTCCCGACATTAAGGGCGACGTGGATTCTCTAACAAAATATACATATCACATTGGGATAAAGGCATCCAATGTGACAGGTGAATTTAACCATGTTATTATAAATGTGTTTTAGGATCACCCCAAAGTTTCATTCATTCTGTAGCACGTCCTTTGCAGAACCTCGCTCCCATAACAACCTTCCGGAAACCCTCTCGAATATAAGCAAAATATCCCGCGTCCGATACACCTATCTGGAGATCATCCGCCACATTCTGCACCCATTTTCTCTTCGGCCTTCCTCTTCCTCTCTTCCCAGGCACATACAATATACCCCTACATTATTGTTCTCTCCAAACTTTCATGACGTTTCAACTGACCAAAATATTTCAATTTTCTTTGTTTTTATCGCCTTTACTAGCCAGCCTTCTTTTCTTTACCCAAGATATTCTTAGTTACTGGATGTTATATTTTCCTCTCTTGCAAGTTCCAATATCTGTTTTCACATTCCATATAGTATCATCTTCAATATCATCATCGTAATCATCCTCGATATATTCGCTATCGTCATCATCAAAATCATATTAATTAGTGTCATTATCATCAATCCCATCTTTATCAACATCATCATGACCCCCAATGTCATTGCAAACATGAATAGCATTATAACCCGAAGATAATTGCAAAGTTCAAGAAGACCGTGTCAGGACATAGAAGAGGAAGAGGGCGGCGTATTTCAACGTGCCCTCTCAAAAGAAGAACACCATGCAGTCACCGCTCTTGAAAGAGCTGAACCAGAAATAGAGCATCAGAAGGGTGTCCTGTTAGACCATTACTTCTGTCAGACGATGAGATCGGCATGGTCTTACAGATAAGAGCGCTCGTTCTCACACATCCAGTGTGCTTATGCTGAAGTAGCAGGTTCAATTCCTTACACGGGTAAGTTAGACTAAACTCGTGACTCCTTTTCCTTGTTTCGGGGATGTAAATTACAAGCACCTCTGAAGTCGGAGTAGTTTCGCCTGGTGGTGAAGGACAATGGAAATAGGCAAGGCTATTCCAATAGCAAAGAATCATCCAGTGCACTAGGAGTAGTAGCACGTGCATGGTTATCTCTCAACATCTCGTGCTGTTGATTTTCTCAATGTATAGTGCTACTACAGGTGCAGCTCCACATTGGTGATTCTGTCATACCATACTATTGTCACTATTCAGCGCAGGCAACAGTTATAGCGTGTTGTTAGGTCATTGTGAATTCTATTAGCGTTCTTCTTGTTTCTGACCCATACAGTAACAGTGATGTAACAACGGGGTGAAATATCTCAAGTTTGGTGCTAAGTGTACCTTCCTTTGACTTCCACATTTATTCTAGTTCTGTAAAAGTGCCTCTGGCCTTTGATATCCATAAGTTAATATTTCTGCCTGTCCCCTCTTCGTTGTTCATATTGCTACCCAAATAAGTATACTTTCATTGCTAAGATGAAACTTGGCAATTATGGCGGCAAGATTCTAGAAGCTCAGGCAGGAAGCAGAGAGGCTGTAAGAGAACGGAAGTTACAAACTAAATGTGTTACAGTTAACCCCGGTATTTATTGGATGTTTGTAATTTACAAGTTCAGTATACAGTTCAGTATGCAATTTACTAGTTCAGTAGCTTGTCATTGCTTTCTGAACGGCTGACTCATGTTATCCTTGAAATAATTGCAATACCGTCTGCATCCAAACCGTCAGCGGCTGATTTCGAACCCTTGAATCTTTATGCTGGGGGATTGTGAACGAAGTTTCACTTGCGCTAAAGCCAAAATAGAAGGGCAAGTAACTGGCACCTTGCTGTCTTGATAGACAATATTTCGTAAAATGGAGTTATACCTCTCCATAGCACAAAGTCTGGTAGGGCAAGAACAGAGGTTAAAAATAAGGACATTTGATAAGTTTCATTTATTAAAATGTCTCATTTATTTAATTTTTCATTTATTAAAATGTTTTATTTATAAAAATGTATACGGGTTGAACAATAGGGCTTAATTTGGATAATAGAAAATCAGAAATAATGGTTATTACAAATAAATAGTGTAAACAAAAATGCAACATCAAAGTAAATGGAAAACAATCTTAAACAAGCCACTATATTCAAACATGTAGATACATTCATAACAGCAGTACACGAGATGTACGAGAATTAATGAAGTTACATGTTTAATAGCCTAAGAAAAAGTTGCATTTCACAAGGTGAAGAATATTCTTTATTGCAATTTATGTATGTCAATCGAAGTGATGAACAGTGTTCTTAAAAGATATATTGAGCCAATTCTGATTTGCAGAAACGAATCTTGGAGAATAAGCAGACAGGTGAGGAATTATGTGCAAGCTTTAGGGATGTGGTTGGTTTTAAAAAGAGAATGATGAGAAGACCATGGACTGATAGAAAGAGCAATGTAGATAACCTGAAAAATGTTAACCCTTAAAGAAGGAGTTACTCGCATAAGAAGAAAACAGTCCACTTTCTTTGGTCATGTTATTAGTAGAGAAAAGCTGGAGTGTTTCATCACAGTGGAAAGTTTGGATAGGGAAAGAAGAAGGGGAAGACAAACAAAGAAGATGCTGGACAGTATAACAGCATGGCAGGTACTCCGGTATTAGAAATGACTGGCTGCACAAAAGACAGAAAGTGGTGGACAGACATGAACACCAACACCACACGGCATAAACTTTAAAGGTTGAACTAAATATGCCATCATCAATCATATACAACCCATCACAAACAACTTCCTAATGTCTCTATTTAAAGGCCAGTTCATCAAGGACACCTACGAAGGCTACTCCTTCTTTGGCCCAACGTCACCAAGTGCTTCGGAAAAAGATCCCCGGATGTTGCCTGTCCAATTTACTCCTCCCTACTTCGACTGCGGAGGATCCAACAAGTGGGTAGTGAGTGCCGTGTCTCCCGTTGTCGATTTCATGCCGAGATACTCCAACTACACGCATCTACGGAGACAAAGGTCAGTGATTACCTATTAATATGTCAGTAGTTGTGTCATGTTTACATGTCCAACTAATTTGTGTTAGAAAAGTGTTGTATTCGTTGTGTTATTTTCGATGTTGTTGTTGTTGTTGTTGTTGTTGTTGTTGTTGTTGTTGTTGTTGATTGAGCTGAACTGGCTTCTACACTCCCATCATATCATCATTATCAACATCGTGTGCTATGCCGATATTCATGGGCGGCCATGAATCGCATTCTCATACCCTTGGTCGATTCATGTTTTTTATACATGTATCATACCTTCCATTACTGTTCTTTCTAAGCAACTGTGACATTTCATACGGTCGAAGTGTTTCAGTTTCAGAGATATTTACGAGCCAGTTTTCTTCTT
Source organism: Cepaea nemoralis (assembly GCA_014155875.1). Classification (NCBI taxonomy): domain Eukaryota; kingdom Metazoa; phylum Mollusca; class Gastropoda; order Stylommatophora; family Helicidae; genus Cepaea; species Cepaea nemoralis. The sequence continues at coordinate 182,724 of JACEFZ010027802.1, read as the reverse complement.
TGTTTAGATATCATTTAGTGGAATGTAAGCATGTTTCTCCTTCTTCTGTGTTCCTTGTCCAGGTTATATTTCACTATGTAATAAACTACCACTCATTAACCATTAGTTGCGGTTCCAACATCACAGCAAAGGGTCGTCCCCATTATGCTCCGTTCCCGTGCCAGTGAATATCACATAAAATGTTTCTCAATGCCCCATGTGAAAACTTGGAAAGGCAAGAGTCTCGACAAACAACGGCCCGCTCAGGCACACTGTGCTGGACAGTATAACAGCATGGAATAAACTACCACAAAATGAACAGTATGTATAGCTTGTGTTTCTCGCTGACTCTGGAAGGGTGCGTATCAGCGGTAGAGATTGTTCCAGTGTGATCTAAGGCTGGAGGCTGGAGGCTGGAGGTATCTTTATCATTGGAATTGAACTTTCATCAAATAAAAGCGACCTTATGTCAGTCAAACACGTGTTACATAAGCTTTGACGATGAGAAAATGAACGAGCGAACATACTTTATTTTCAAAGGGTTACAAATTAGGCACGCAGGTCCGACATACATTCGGCCCTTCCAATCACTTACCTTTCGTTCAGCTATTGTGTATGTTATTTCATTTACACACCAAAAATTTATTGAATGTTGTAAACACTAACAATACATATTAACATGTTATGAGACTGTCATACAATGATAAAGATGAGACGATGAAGCAGTGAAAATGAAACAGTAAGACAATGAGGCAATGCGGCAAGGAAGCTATGAGATAGTGAGACAATAAAGCAATGAGGAAATTAGATAATGAGACATTGAAGGAATGAGACAGTAAAGAAATAATCAGGCAATCGGACAATCAGAAAACAAGGCAACCAGACGGCTAGACAATGAGACAATGCGGCAATTAGACAATAAGACAATGACGTAATGAGACAATGTGGCAATGAGACAATACAAAAAGCCAACGACACAATGAGACCATTAGATAATGAGGCAGTGAGGCAATGAGACATTGAGACAATGAAACATTGAAACAATGAAACAATGAAGTAATGAGACTATGCGGCAATTATAATGCGCTTGACAATAAGTCGTGCAATACCAGGCTTGCCATTGATTCTGCTATATAAGCAGCTACAATGCGATATTTCGCTATACAACTGTCTTCAACTGAGCATAAACTGCCAACAATATCAAAGAATATGAAACGTTGAAGGATAAAATAAAATGTAACTGCCAATTAAAACAAGAAAGACATAGTGTAACGTATTATTTCGCCGACTTCTTCATCATTCAACTTCAGAAATCAGTTTGAATAAATGCCAAGAAAGCAGTAGTCAACTTAAGCTTTTTGATATCCCCATTGAATGTGTCCTCATATGGAGCTTATGTAGACCCAAGTACTGTTCTCTGTTCTGCATATATTAGACACTCTTGCAACAAATGTTTATCCGTCAGTTTACCAGTTCCACAGTTACATTCATCTTTAGTTTATTAAACATGTGGTATTTCATCCTGGTGTGGCTTGTCCGTAATGTGAAGGTTGTAACTTGTTCTTTTCGGTTCAGTTGGTAATACGCATCCGCTTTCCGGTGACCTGGATGCTTTGATTTCCACTTGGTTATATAACTGCTTCTTATAAATGTCTGGTCCTATTAAATTGGTTATGTCTATATCAGGATGAAATAGTCTTCTACATTCCTTTGCTAATCGGTGGGCGTCTTAATTTCAATGTATGTTGCAATGAGAAGGAACCCATTTTATAACAACCATATTGGATTTCTGTCATAGGTTCGTGTAGTGCTGCACTTAGGTCAGCTAGTTCTGTACCGTTTCCGCTCCTTAGTATTGACACTTCGCATCCGTAAAGAGAGCTATTTATTTTTCTTTATTTTTCTCTGACAACTAACATTTCTAACGTTGCATTTCTATAGCCTTTGTATCTGCCCTGAAGTTACTTGTCAACTGTCCAGTGGCTACTAAATATGTCTTCTTTGCCCCATTTGTTTTAGATTAAGGAGAATCCCTAAGCTCCATTTTCAGACAAGTGATTTGCGAATCTATCTATATATGCGTGAGTCCGGGTGCTGCTCGGGTTATGTTCGTCTATGTACTTCATTATTATTATATTATTATTATTATTATTATTATTATTATTATTATTATTATTATTATTATTATATAAAATTCATTTTGAATATTCCATTTCTCAATATCATTAGTGTTTCCTATTATCTCAGGCAGAAGCTGTCGTCTCCAGGCTGGAAATATGTTTCGGTTATTAACTGGTTTTATGCTGAGTATTGGATCTGTCCCAGTGTGTCCTTTTTGTAGCTTCTGCAACTGTTATTTTGATCTAGTATTCACCTTTCAAAAACTTTACACTTCTGGTACACTCGGTGGTCCGTCACCCTTTTAAACTTTTCTGCAGGTTGCCAAGCTGTGCTATCTCTTCTGTCTTGGATATTCATAATATACATATATCCGATATCTTATCATGAATACACAATCTTTACCACATGAATAAAGTAATAATCAACATTTAAACGTAATTACATTATGCCAACCTGTAACATTGGCCAAAACAAAATACAAAATAATGCAGTAACATAACTGAACAAGATGCGGAAGTTGGCTTTTGTGCTGTTTCGTTTTATTCGTGAAGGATCACTTTCGTCGCACAGATACATGTATAAGTGCTTCAGTCTCTATCTCTCTCTTCTCTATATATCTCTCCACCTCCTATCTCTCCCGGTCTTCCCCTTAGATACCGCAAGGAACATCTCAGTACAGTTCTGCAGGAACTTCACAACACAGGGTTTTTGTATGCTAGACATACCATGCCGGCTTCGTGGCTTAGAGGTTATGACTTTTCTCCGTAATTTCGTATACTCTCGTCGGTAGCGTGATGACAGTGAGAATCAGCAGTGGTTCGAATCGCATCGGTAACTTACGGGGTATGTGAGCCGGCCGCTCAGAAGGCAATTGCAAAAAAAAAAAAAAAGACATACCATGTTTTCAATAATCCGTTTCTTTTTTATATTCTTAGTTTGAAATGTAGACCAGCAGCGGCCTAGTCGGCCTACTCTTCATCTGTTGCAAATGCCGAGACATTTCATCGTCCGCAAACGTCACGGGAATCCTTTCAGTTGTCCGCCCTTATCGGAGAATTGAAGCCATACCATACGCGTCGGACGAACGTGGTCTTCTTAAAGCCGAGACTTTAGCGGACCCTCTAATTCACTCCGCCTCATTATAGCGTTATAAGAAATAAATAAACCCGGGGAATAAATTCACAATTTCAATACGTAAAATAATACAATTGAATAATTGTGGGTGGGAGAGAGGGAGAGGGGGGGGGGGGGTGGACACACGACATTCAGTTTAAAATTACTCTGGTAGAAAATTATAATTCTGTGTAAACATGCATGTTGTATATTTTAACTTGCAGGATTTATCTTATCGCTTTAGTTTATGGTGTGTGACTTTTTGCAGTATGTATCTGGTGAGGTGCAGCGAGAATATATCATACAATAAATCGTAGAAGCTCTTGTTTGAGTCTTCATTATTATAAATCAAAGAATAGTCAATTTGTGATTTTCGAGCAAATGTTCCAAGTCGGATAGATGAGGATTTTTTAAAATCGATCTGGGCTCTCTGGTCAAATAGCCTAACGTGTATACCTGGAAAAGTATTGGGAAAGTTAAATCTGCCAGCATGATATTTCTCCATCACCATTGAGTGTCGACTGTTCTATAGGATGTATTTTTAATGACTGTGCAGGTTTTGAAAATATTACAGTTCCAAGTTTTGAATTTACCTAATATGTTGCATTAACTACACAGAGGGCGAATACAAAACTTGAAACGACAATATTTTCAAAAACTGCACAGTCTTAAAAATACACCCTGTATTTAAAAAAAAAAAAAAATTACCTTGTACTATTTCTCAAATGCACAATAAGGCGCAAAAACAGACACTTTACCACGAGGGGGCTTAAAATAAAAATCTTCAATGATTTTTGTTTTTGTTTGGGTAAATATACAAGGTAAAGAACAAATTATTATTTTTCGATGTATTCACCACTGCGTTAAAGTACTTAAATGCAAGTCATCCAGCGCCGATAAAGTTCTTAGATTCCTGTAGAAACATAATTCTTTTGCTCGCGAGTGTTAACACTCTGGGGTTACTAATCGGTATGCATGTCCGGGTGGTGAAGAGTCTATCACAGAAGTCAGGCCGTTTTTAAACTTCCTACCACACTCATACACTTGCTGAACTGACAAATTTGCATCGCCATACTGGATCTTCATTCACCGATGAATTTTTATAGTTTTCACCCCTATACTGATAAAAAACGATTACCAGAACACTGCTCCTCCTTGGTGCATACCAAAAGTGGGGCGGCCATCTTTAAACTGTCTTTATGATGTCAACGTGTTAGTCTGCACAGTGATGTCACGTGGTTAATAATCTTGACCTCCTTAACAACAATATTGATAGATTACAAGACAATGGCATGGTTATTGCAATTTTTATTACAATTTTAAGGTTTTCATTTCAAGCACCCTGGTACTATTCATTTTACCTAGAGCAATGCGTCTCTTCCCACATCTCAAGAAACGATAATAAAATGTGCTGTTATTACTATCTGAAACTTGTTTACATTGAGTCAGAATTGGTTTGAACATGTTTTGAAGAGTTGTGGCTGTCAGCGTTATGGACACAGACTTTGTGAACCTAGACTTCAACCCTTGCTCCATCAGCGCCGGCAACCCGGGGCCCAGCTACCTTTCTGGCATACATCGATGTAAATCTGTTACATTGGTAAGTCACACCTACTACATGTTTGCTCTCTACCGTTCACTTATTGTGTACGTTTATTAAGAAGCAGCAGATTGATTGATTGATTGATTGATTGCTTGATTGATTGATTTAGGAATCGACATCACAGCATTCGGGGCATTCCCATAAGTGCTCCGTCCCCATCCTCAGCAGCCAGCGAAGAGTTCCAACACTAATAGTACCAGTAGCAATCTGATTATAAGTCCGTCTCACCTTTCCTCTGAGCGTTGAGCGTCTGCCAGATCCCTTCGTCACTCCTCGTTGTCTCATTCTTGCCAGACCATGGTAACCCATTTGCTCCCCCGAGGTGTGCACGTGCTCCCACACGGCCGCAACCACGTCTGCCTTGTCATGTATCAATACTCCCCCAAGTTCTGCAGAGCCAGCCAATCTGTCCGCCTGTTCATTTCCCAGCACACCGGCATGCCCTGGAGAAAAGATCCAGGCGATGCTTGTCACCCGTGACCTCCGAAGCGAAGCAAGCCACTCCGCACGAAGTCTGCCCGTCCTCACCCTCGTCAGCATGCTTTCTGAGTCAGTTACAATCATGATGTGTGTGTGTGTCGTATTCTCCATCCAGCAGAGAGCCGCAGTGACTGCCTCCACTTCAGGACAATGCTCACTCGAGTGATGTGATTATCTACACAGATGGTTCGGTGTCAAGAGGTGAGAGAAGTGGCTGGGGGTTCATAGCCAAAGCTAATGGTCGATGTTTGGGGCAGGAGAGCCTGGCATATGATACCACAACATCCAGCTTAAGAAAGAAGCAGCAGATGAAAGTATCAAGCCAAATTAGATATAATGCAACCCTACGCTCTGTATATAATAGCAGACACACCAAGGACATCTACCCTAAGAGGTAATGGCGGTAGTATTGAAAGTCAAGTATAACAGAGCTAACTAATGACACTCGGTACTGGCGGCCAGCGTGGCCGAATGGATAAGAGGTAAATGGTTGAATCTCTACACCGCTCAGTTGGAGAAAATGTTGACTTCTCGTCCTTGATTTGGGAACGTGAATAACAAGTACCTCAGAAATAGGATTGGGGTCGCTTGATGGCAGGTTTCACTGGTAATAGGGAAAGCTAATCTACACGCAGAAATGAGTCTAGTACGCTGGAAGTAGTAGCACATGTATGGGGCACGTCTGAGTTCAAATCGAGAGAACGGAAGGAAAAGGACAAACAAAATGTATGAAGGCACTGCTAGGAAGTGCCAGGCGAGCACATAATCAGACTGTAAAAAACAGTGCTTCTAGTGAGACTCCAGGCTAGCTGTTCAACGCGGGGGAGTGGAAATGTCCCGAGTGCTGTGATGAATGTCCCGAGTGCTGTGATGGTTGGCCCTAGTACTGTGACGGATGGCCCGAGTGATGTGATGAATGTCTCGAGTGATGTAATGAATGTCCCGAGCGCTGTGACGGATGTCTGATAAATGTCTCGAGTGATGTGACGGATGTCCGAGCGCTGTGATAGATGTCTCGGGTGCTGTGATCAATGTCCCGAGTGCTGTGATGGTTGGCCCTAGTACTGTGACGGATGTCCCGAGTGATGTGATGAATGTCTCGAGTGATGTAATGAATGTTTCGAGTGCTGTGACGGATGTCCGAGCGCTGTGATGGATGTCTAGGGTGCTGGGATCAATGTCCCGAGTGCTGTTAATAATGTCCCTAGTGAATGTCCCTGAATGTCCCTACCGTTGTTATAAATGCCTGCAGTGCTGTGATGAATGTCCCGAGTGCTGTGATGTCAGCAGTAAGATTAAACTAAAATTAAATTACTCCGCAAAAAAGTAATCTCAGACAAAATGTCGTCATCCTACTTAACTATCCTCATATCACACACACACAAACACACACACACACACACATACACACACACGCGCGCGCGCGCACATACACACATGCACACACGCGCGCGCGCAGCTGTTAAAAAATTAAAGCACGACTAAAAACAAGTACCCTACACCATGAAATAGCAGGACAGTAGGACTCAAGGAACCAGCAACCTGAAATAATTTACCTCCCAGAAACAACAACTAAGCGCCGCGGTAGAGCAGTGGCTATCACGCTGGACTGCCGAGGCGGTGGTCTTGTGTTTGAATTCCCATCTAGACGGATTAAAAAGTGTAATCTATGCTCCAAAGTAAATACTGTTTAAACTAGTTACGAAGAAATGTACTGAGAATTAAAGTCGACTTATATGATACTGACCACTTCACTCGTCGAGGTCTGTAAGTGAGACTAATACCACGCACCAGAGCATTACGAATGCACCTTTATTGTGTTATTCTGCATCAGTCAAAAGATACACATTTTGCAACAATTACACATTTTCAGATAAGCAACACAAGCACTTCTGCATAAATACCTTTGTAAGACAAAGTTAGTTCTATATCCTAGACAGGACGTCGCAGTCAACCCCATTATTTTTGGCTGTTTGTGATTTCTTGGCAGGTGTAAGTTCAGTAGTTTGCCATTGCTTTCTAAACGACTAACACTTATACAAGTGTATGAAATTAGCGATAAGCGGTCTGCTTTCAAATGGCCCTCAGCTGTGTTTCGAACGCGATATTCGGGATTGCGAATTGCATATAAATACATCCATTCTGCGAAATATATTCTTATCTAACTTAACGCGCTTTAAAACAAAAAAATAATAACGGCGATGCCAAAGGCTAGAGCAAAAGGACTAATTGATATGATCCATTCCCAGGAAAATATGACCACACATTTCGACAAATGCTGGATTCAATTACTAAAGTAGTCGAGATGATCGTCTTCTTTGCACCGGGTTTTATGCCATATGGTTCCGTCTATTTCGGCACAAAAAACGAACTCCGTAGTGACGATCCTCAGGAATCTCCTAGAAAAATACACTCGTGAACCGAAAGACGTAGTCCGGAATCGATCCCACAACCTTCGGAGCGCGAGGCAAACTGCTTGACTACTTCGCCACGGAGACTCCATTACTGCCAGCCCACAGCGACAATCCAGGCTCAATCCATTGTTCTTGTCTCGACCATGCCATGTGGTCAAGCCATCTATTTATTTTTCTTCTCTGCCTTCCCCTTGTTCTTTCCTCAATCTTGCCAGTTTGTCACAAGGTTCTCCAATTTATTTCTTTTCATACCGTCCCCACAAAATGTGACTAGTATATACATATAACTTCACCTTTATTTTACTAGTGCAAACACAAAGCCGGCTATGGATTCAAACGGGCAAGCTACACGTGCGGCTGTAAGCCAGGTCAGAGGTTTCCTTGGTACGTGGAGCAGCCATACCAGGGCGATGACATCGAGGTGGCCACAGAGGGGGAATATCAGACTGACTTCTCTTGCACACCCAGCAACTGTAAGTATGCTGGATACGACTACGTCACGTTATTTTATTATCATAATTTGGTAGGAGGTCAGCGTGGCCGAATTGATAAGAACGCTCGCACTTTAGCTTCCGGTGTGATGATGCCGAGGTAGCGGGTTCACCCCCTACACCGGTTAGTTGGCCTAAAATGTTGACTTCAAGTCAATTAATTGGAGACATAAATTACAAGTATCTGTAGGGAACATAACATTAAAATTAGCTCAAGTAAAACAGAGGTATTGACAATAACTAAAGAAGAAAAAGCAACAACGATTCACCTAAACGAATATCCCTTGAAACACGTAAAGAGTTTCAAGTACCTAGGAAGTATAATATCATAAAATGACAGATCAGAAGACGAGATCGAAAATAGATGCAATAAGGCAAACCAACACATTGGACAAATGTATATGCAACAATACTAAAGAACAAACATGTATCAATAACTACTAAGAAAGCACAATACAACACAATCTTCCTTCTAACTCTATGTTACCAATGTTTACACTATATGGTCAAAATATGTCGACTAACCTCTTTCAAATGTTTACGTTAAGTTGTCTTAGTGTGTTTTTCCAAAACAGTTATATTGATAATTGTGGCCGTCCAAGGCATGTCCATTCATAAATAATCCTACTATGCGACAGTTGTGGAAAAACATATTGTATACAGCAACTGGCAAGGCACATGATGACGTTGATCACACTAATGATACAGATAATGATGATAGTTGTAGAGGTCGTGGTGGTACAGATGAAAGCTTCATGGCGTAGGATCTGCATCGACATCATCATCACGTACCATGTCAACAAGCGTGGGCGGTCATGCTTCACCATAACCCACGATCAGCATCCTTGGACCATCTCTGTGGTCTCGTCCCGACTATTATATAGGGTCAAACCATCCAGGTATGCATCTGTCTGCTTCCCTTTGATTTTTCTTATCAATAGTTCTAGTAGTGACTAAGTGTATTTATCAAAATGTGTCCAAAGAAAATTTACTGTTAAAATAAATATTTCACTAATCAATTCCAGTCTGTATTTGTTTCGTGAAATATTATATATATATATATATATATATATATATATATATATACATATATATATATATATATATATATATATATATATATATATATGTATGTATATATATATATATATATATATATATATATATATATCTATATATATATATATATATATATATATATATATATATACATGTCTCTGTGTAAAATAGAGTAAAGCAAATGTATCATCGTTAGTTAGTTAGTCGTGGTTCCAACTTCACGGCAACGGGCCGTCACCTAATGCACCTTACTGTGCCAGTGAATATCACACAAAATGCTCCTCACTGCCCCCATGTAAAAAGTGGAACAGAGACAAGTCTCAACAAAACAACAGCCCGCTCAGACATACTATGCTTAAGACCGCTGCCAGAAAGCCAACAAAAACGTCCGAATCGACAAATCTAGTTCCTCGACGATGGAAGCGGCAACATCTACACATTACTGCATAAGGCAAACCCAGTCAGTTCAGCAACAGGATGGCCGCCATCTTTCTGAACATGCAGATCACGATACAAACAACCGCGGATAGATGCAACAGCACCCCGCACATAGTTTGACAATAAAAATACCTAACACACGAGGAGAGAATATTACAGAACTTATTCCAGCCATTCTGTCAGTTCTGTGCGGAAACATGACGTACTTACTTCTGAAAACTGTATGATCAAGAAGATGGGAAGTTCCAGTATCGGTCTTGCGAACCCAGCTAGCTCTGAGATCAATGTTTGGTTGCCGCCATTGTTCAACATTTATTAATGGAATAAACATACATAGACAGCAGTAAGAGTCAACTCTACAAGAACAGAATCCAAGTGACAGACTAGACCGCAGATCACAAACTACAAGATTGCACCGAACACGATCAATTAAGACACATAGTTTGGTCTAGAGAAACTACAGCGGAGACAACGTTTTATTGACCACTGCGTGAGCTAAAACAAGTCAGTGAAGTTTATATAAAAGACAACATTGCAGACATGGATAATGTATTAATGAAGAAAAAATATGCAATTAATAGAATGGATGGTGTGGCTGGAAAACCTTCATTGGCAATAAAAGAAAAACCCCAACTGTATAAAAACACTACACACATCTGTAAATCTAAAAACCTAATCGAAGAGTATAGATAAAAAGTCGCTTAAAAGTCGACAGGGTCGACTTCATCGCACCGGGTTTTATCCCATATGGCTCGGTCTCTTTCCGCAGCGCGGAAAGCGTCGCACAAAGTACGAACTCCGTAGCTTTTAGCGACGATCCACAGGAGTCTCCGAAACATTTAACTCGTAAACCGAAGAGTGCGGCCCGGAATCGAACCCACAACCTTCGGATCACAAGTTAAACGGCTTGACCACTTCGCCACAGAGACTCAGATGAGAAAATATAACTAGTCCCGTTCCTGTTTAGGAATAACACGTAAGAGAACAAAGAAAGGAAAGAATATAAAAATTCACAACAACAACAATAAAAACGAACCACAATTAAAACCGACGGTTGAAGAAGCAGATTTTACGTGGTCAAATGTTTATTTAGTGTTTTTTCCCCCGTAAATATTGAGCTGTACATCTACGTTGTTTGAGACGTTTGGCCGTTGGGTTCAGAAAGTGATGACGCTCTTATATCCACAGATCTTCAAGCACTGCCTGTCATTGACCACTTGTCTGGTGTCAGTATAGAAGGCGGGGAAATAATAAACAGTGGTGGAGGGCAGGATTCAAGCCAACAGAATCGTAAGAAGAGGTCATTAGTACACAACGGGACATCAGAAGATAGAGCAACAACAGCATTAAGATATTCTAAATACAGTAAGTGTGCTCATTAATCATGGTAATGTAAGCAGTGTTATCACAGTATGTGTCAGAGGATGATGTTAGAAATATTTCTGTTACATTTATTGCATATTACCTTGTTATGTATTATAGGAGATTTATAAAAAAAAAGTTTGCATATCCTTTACAGGACATCGCTGTCAACACCAGCATCTTTCAGCTGATTGTTGATTTCTTGGCAAGATTGCGTTCAGTGGTTTGCCATTGCTTTCTGAGCGGCCGGCTCACATACCCCGTAAGTTACTGACGGAATTCGAACCACTGCTGATTTTCACCGTCGTCACGTTACTTACGAGAGTATACGAGATTACGGATAAATGTCGCTAACCTCTTGGCCAGAAAGCCGGCACGTGTCAGAGAATGATGTTATAAATATTTGTGTTACATTTATTGCATGTTACCTAGTTATATACTATAGGAGATTACATAGAGCTATTTGAAGAACATTACAATGTAATAGAACGCCACAAAAATCAAACTGATGCTGGGATTGATATGACATCTTGTAAATAGACATGAAACTAATTAATATCATCATCATCATCATCATCATCATCATCATCATCATCGTCATCATCATCATCATCATCATCATCATCAAGTGCTATGCCGGCTGGCTCAAGCGTTCATGTATTTTCACACATCTCGGTCTTTGGTTTTCTGGATCAGCTCTGATGATGATATTCCTTCATGCCACCGTCTCAATCCATCCAGCATTATTTCTCTTGATCTACCTCTCTCTCTGTTCCCCTCGATCTTTCCAGTTGTCTTGATGTTTTCCAATGCCTCTCTTCCCATCACATGTTTGTCTCTTTCTTATTGTTGCATATAGTGTTCTAGTTTAATTAGCCTCCTTCAGGCAGTCGTTGTTAGTTACTTTGGCAGTCCAGGGAATTCGCAACATTCGTCTGTTGCTTCCAAGTTCTTCCTAATTTGTTCATTTACATTGCAAGATTAACTGCCATACAGCAATAGTGGCGAAGTGGTCAAGCCGTTTGACTCGTGCTCCGAAGGTTGTGGGTTCGATTCCGGGCCGCGTCCTTCGGTTTACGAGTTAAATGTTTCGGAGACTCCTGTGGGTCGTCGCTAAAAGCTACGGAGGTCGTGCTTTGTGCGACGCTTTCCGTGCTGCGGAAAAAGACCGAGCCATATGGGATAAAACCCGGTGCAATGAAGTCGACCCTGTCGACTTTTAAGCGACCTTTTTAATACATGTTCTATATAGCTAATATAAGGTTAATAGTTATGGTATTTATTTACATACGGAAATGAAACGAATATCAGCTTAAGAAACAAGGTGCTCTAACAAAACAAGAGGTAGAATTCCAGCCAGGCCGAATACACATATAGACTGAACATGATCATATGTCATTACAACAAGATGAGAAAGGCTGCAAGGAATGATCTGTTAGGCTGATTCCATCTGATTGCACTGATTTGGACTTCCAGTTCGACCCAGATTAAAAATAAGTACCAGGATATTGTCTTGCCTCAAAGGTGAAGATGGCCGGCGTGATAGAGACCACATCAGCCATCGAGTGCCGGTCGGTCTCAGAATATGCAGCTACCACCATATACCCAATTTGCCGCATAGCGTGAAAAGGGGTTCTATATTTTACTTAATCTTCACATGTCATACCACTGCCCTGGGATTCAGCAAAATATGCAAATACTGAAGTACACATCGTGATGCAGGTTACCATTAGCGTAAGGTTTGTTAGCTTCTACCCAGCTTAGGGCATTGTTTGCTGCACTTCTGGACCTGGCGTTTAGCGGCACATCAAAAGGAATATATTTCCACACCAGACCAGGTGTCCGTCTGTTTTAATCTCGTGGGTTTGGCAACAAAGACCACAATCAGCTTTTTTGTTTCTTTTATCAACTCTTTTCATTCCGAGTTTTTCTAGTCGTTAATTGTTTTTGTTTCCTTGACATACTATATATTCTTCTGTACGTCCACATCTCCTAGGCCTCTGTTCAACTTCCTAATTGCTTGTTAATTGCCCAGGCTTCTGCGCCATATAGTAGTGTTGAATATACATGACATTTGCCAATTCTCTCAAAAGTATCCGGACACAGACCATTAAAATACTCCAATCTCCAGGTTGTCATGTTTGTTGTCAGTTATGATAATACTCCATTAAGTGAAACTTGATGATTTAGGTGTTACGAATTCAAGTTTCATATATTGTTATTTCTATGGCAGCAAGCGCGGATAACTTGTCAGCTGATGACACGGGCAAGCGGCAAGGCAGTTGGTCACCTCAACAGCCATCCAAAGGAAATACTGATAAGGCTTTTGAGGATGTCACGCAGGAGATCTCCGTTGAGAAAATGATGATCATTGCTGAAAAACTGAGACACCTCAGGGTAACTTGACTTTGTTCTTGCACGGTATATTATCATCACGAGCAGGTCGATTGCAAATCGTCTTGGGTACTTTTCTGTTAATTCACCCCAAACAAACGGAATCCTAGTGTATGACGTCACATCCAGAGTTTCCCTGTGTTGCGCCGTAGCTCGGTGCGCAATTCTATCGGTGTGCACAATGTTCTATGTGGCGGTGGTACCAGCGCATTTAGTCTGTTGACGCCACATGAATTCAAACATGTAGGACTCTAGTAGATGCCTGTGTGTGTGTTCCATTCTGCCTCTTGTTTCTTTCCTTGACAGTTCTCCACATGCGCGCGATGCATTGAGTATGTGCACCGGTGGTAGGGTCCCCACAAAGTTGTGGTGGGAGTAGCAGACTGCGGTATGCGTCAATTCGGGAAGACTTCCAATTCCGTCGTACGCACGTCCAGAGGTCGGAGACTACAGATGTGCCAGGCCGAATGTGTGTCCTGATCAGCGGCAGGAGAAGCGTTGCTGTTGTTCTGTCTGGAACACAGAATATAAAGCAATCGGCTGTTTCACGACAGATGCCACCAAATACCCACTGTTGTGGCAACACTCGTCCTACATGATGTTTGCGCCTTGTAAATAGGCTCCTATCTATCTCGACAGTGGGTATTTGGTCCTCCGATTACTACGGGATTGACTAACAGGTTTGTTGGCACAAAACTCTTGTAGGTAATATTACTCCAGTCACTCACACAGAAACGGTTGCCAAAGCCACAGAAACACTGTGGGGCAATTGAAAAGCACTGACACGCACTGTACCCGAACAAAGAGGAGATCACCGTCAGTGCTAAATATAACTAATTCATTCATTCAGTAGCATGTCCCTTGCAGAACCTCGCTGCCATAACAACCTTCCGGAAAACCTCTCGATCATAAGCAAGATGTCCCGCGTCTGATACCCATCTGGAGATCATCCGCCACATCCTGCACCCATCTTCTCTTTGGTGTTCCTCTTCCTCTCTTCCCAGGCATATATCCATCCAATATTGTTCTCTCCAAACTTTCGTGACGTTTCAAGTGACCAAACTATTTCAATTTTCTTGTTTTATCGTCTTTATTAGCCAACCTTCTTCAATATTCAATTCTTTTACACGTATGAATGGAAAAGATATTCGAGGATGCTTTGTTTCTTTTCCTTTAACACCCAAAAATTTTCTTGAACTCCGTCTAAACATTTATATTCGAAGCGGCAGTTTAATGCGACTGTTCCAGACTTGTATTAGCTAATTGTCCAGTCTTCACAGGCGATATGTTTGCCAATGGGAAAGGATGCAATGTGCTCTTTTTAAAAATTTAATTTGTGTGTTAAATTCTGGTCTGTTCCTAGCTCCAGAATTCTCTTCAGCTGTGGTTTTTGAGTCTTGGAAGGTGCAAATAGACTAAGTCCCGCCGGTTTAATTTCTGTCATTGTTTCTACCATTTGTTGCGCTAAATCAGGACCCAACATAATGTAACAATTGTCCACCACCTACCAATTGGGATCCCCATTTTAACGTATATTTCTTTTCTTCTCCTAAGTACGTATATAACTATTGTTAATTTAAAATATAACTGTTGATCGGCCTAACTATAGCCTAGGTGACGTTTAAGTGTGAATGTAACAGAAAAGTTTACCCATCGTTCTCGTTCATCACAGACTACAGAACACTTTCTCTATCTCTGGTCAGTCTGCCTGCAATGTCTCGTTCACCACAGACTAAAGAATACTTTATCTCTGACCATCTGCCTACAACGTCGTGTGCCCATCTTCTTGCTGACCGACCCCTGTCTTTTCTTCCAGCAACCACGTCTTCCATCACTGTTATTTACAAACCGCTGTGGCGTTATATATGACCGCAGTATTTCATTTCCAGAAATGGCATGCTGTTTCTAAGTTAATGATCTCTCTGATGAGACTAGTACTTTTTTTTAGGTATCTGCGTACAAATTAAACGTCTTATGCAAAGTTAAAACAAATAATTCTTACTGGGGTTTTACAAAATGTTACTTTCATATCTTTTACAAAACAAAAATGGTTGCTGGGTGAGGAGGTGGTGGGGTGGGTGGGGGGTGGTTATATCTCCGTGATGACGTGATTAAGCAGCCTGCCTCCTGCTCTGAAAGCTGAGTGTTAATATCCCCTAACATAACAGATTAATATTTCCTAACATAAATTGTACAACGGACAACAATATATGCTAATTTTAATGTTACAAATGTGAACATTAGTGTTACAGAAACATTTTTAGGATTCCATTGACCAAGAAGTGAAAAAAACATTCACATTATACATGAATTATTATCTATATTGTTGGTGACGGGATATGGATAGCGCCTTTGTAAGGTGCTTCCTTTCTCACCACTGAGCAAGGTAGGGCACCCGTTTAGTCCCCCGATTAGGGACACGGGAAACGATGACTGCAGGTTGTGGACTTAGCTGCGAAGAAACCGACAGGTAGATTTTGGTGATGGGCTAATATTTCACGACGGTGAGCAGAGGATCTCTTTATAGAACCAATTGCTACAGTCAATGACCAGCATGGTCACTGCCGAAAAAGAAAATAACGGCAAACTACCTTTATTTCAGAAATCTCGCACATCATTTCTTTTCACAATGAAATGGGGAAAAAAACAACAACAACAGAGGGCTGTGTAAATTTATGATAACCTACGCATGTGCTATATTTATGTATGTAAATGCTATTATTGCATGTTAAGAGGTATTACAAACATTATGTTTCAAGAAATTGGTTGCTTGTTTATGTCCATCATTATACATTTCTTACTCACTCTTTCTATCTCTCCACGACTGTTTATTCGTCTGTAGGAAACCAAACAACCCGACAAGACCTTATATTTAAGAGACGGTGTAGTCACATTCAGCATCCAGGACGAGGCAAAGGCAGATGAAGGAAAGAAAGCAGTATCTGTAGACGTGGAACTGATGTACCAGGTAAAACGGTATATATTATCTTTGCTGAAGTAGTGTGTGGGCAACTGCTGGTGTATACTTGACTGCCGCTTCCATCAACAATGAACTGTAATTTTAGTGGCAGACTGTTGTGTTGACATTCTGGCAGCTGCCTTATGCATGTATGCCTGTGCGTGCTGTTGGTTTGTCAGGACTCATGACTGCTCCACTTTTCATACGGGAAGTGAGATGCATATTGTGTTATATTCACCGGCACAGGAATGAAGCATTATGTGGATGACCCTTTACCGTGATGTTGGAACCGCGACTAATGATTTACGAAATGCGAACTAACGAATAATGTTATCTTTGCTCTGTATTTACTATCACCTAGCTATCAGAGAAGGAAGGGTCCACGTGGCTAGAGGTTTACTGCGCTCGCGTTTCCACTTCCTGTGTGTTGGCGGCGAGGTAGTGGGTTAATTACATATACTGGTCACGCGGACTAAATGGTTGATTTTTCATCTAGAAATATATGGCAAACTCTTTTTTCCGCTTATCCTTTACAGGACATTGCAGTCAACACCAGCACTTTTTAGCTGCTGTTGATGTCTTGGCAAGTTTTACGTTCAGTAGTTTGCCATTGCTTTCTGAACGACAGGCTCGCATACCTTCGCAAGTAACCAGCCAGACGCGATCCGCTGCCGAATCTCGCGCAGCTGTTTCATACGTGTGTGTACGGGATTACGAACAACGTCCTTAACGCCTTCGCCAGGGAGACGCTATGGCAAACTACTAAAAGTAAAAATTATCTAGAAAATTGATATGAGGTGGAACGCAAAACTTTACACAGGACAAGCAACATCTGCGAAGGAAGCAGCGGTGGCGTAGTATCTTGCACTCTTAACTACTGGCCCGGTTATCATGTGTTCGAATACACCACGAAATACAGATTGTTTTGAAAGTTAGACCTGGGACATGCAGATTATTTTGAAAGTGGGACCTGTGCTCCGAGGCTGACCCAGCCCGAACTGGGTAAAAGGAAATTTTTTGGGAAGTAAATGCGGTCAGCGTGGTATTGACCAATGCGGTGCCAACCTCGTATTTGCTTAGTCCCTTGATGGCAATGTCGTCTTTTATGACAAGAGATGAGATATGATAATCAATTCCCCATGGGAGCAGTGAGCAGAAATGTGCTAGGATGGCTACTGCACTGGAGTTCTGAGCAAACATAGACATGATCTATGTGCAGTTACGTCGTTTTGACATAAGATAATATAATATAACATAACATTACATTAAAAAAAATGTTTGCTTATCCTTTATAGGACATCGCTGTCAACATCAGCATCTTTCAGCTTATTGTTGATTTCTTGGCAAGATTACGCTCAGTAGTTTGCCATTGCTTTCTGAGCGGCCGGCTCACATACCCCGTAGGTTACCGACGCGATTCGAACCACTGCTGATTCTCACCGTCGTCACGTCACTTACGAGAGTATACAAGATTACGGAGAAAAGTCGCTAACCTCTAGGCCAGAAAGCCGGCAACATGACATTATATAAGACTAAATAATATAACATCCTAGACCTTACTTAGTTCATAACCTTGGAATCAGTCTGTGTGATAACAAAGTTTTCGAATTGTGTTAACATATAATAAAATTCAGTACAGACTTTATGTACGTCCCGGAACAAATATTTTGTATTGTGCCAAGTTAGTCAATAGTTAGTTAGTTAGCTATCTAGTTAGTTTTTTAGTTAGTTAGTTGTTAGTTGGTGGTTGGTCAGTCAGTCAGTCAGTCAGTCAGTCAGTCAGTCAGTCAGTCAGTCAGTCAGTCAGTCATTCAGGCAGTTACTTACTTACTTAGATGTTTTGTGACAAGTTTTAAAATCGTAAACTATTTACTTCATTACTTCTTTTGCACTTTTCATGTTTTACGGTGTAAATTTAATGGCAATAGTCAATTGGCATTGTTTGCTCAGAACGACAAATATGACGTCAGTATGGATGAATTTTACCTGCGATTTGAATTGCTTCTTTCTTTCTTTTGCTCTTTCTTTCTTTCTTTCTTTCTTTCTTTCTTTCTTTCTACCTGCCTGCCTGCCTTAATGTCTGTCTGCCTGCCTGTCTGCTTTAATGTCTGTCTGCCTGTCTGTTTGTCTGTCTGTCTGTCTGTCTGTCTGTCTGTCTGTCTGTCTGTCTGTCTGTCTGTCTGTCTGTCTGTCTGTCTGTCTGTTTTCGTAATGATACCGCTGCCAGTAGAAGGGTTAACTAAAAATTGTGTAAAGATAAATTTGCAAAGCCATACATGAAGAATTGGAAGATCTGAAACACCTGCCAACAACGCTTAAAGCATCAGTGAGAAATAAAATATGTGAAATTGCAGAACAGCTGTAAAATTACTATGAGCAAATCAAAGATAACGATAAGTGTGATTGGTCAGCCGATACATGAAAACAAAGCACTCAGTTCTATGCAGCCGGTTTGGGAGGACTGATAAAACAATGCGATACGTGCATCAGTGTTGGTGGAAATTGTGTTGAGAAATAAAGGGGCAATGTTTTCGTATAAAAATAAACTGGTTTCAAGTTGTTATCATGTGTGGTTATTTTTCTACAGCCATTTGTGACTTACTTATTAACTTACCTTCATATATAAGAACATTATCGCAAATGATCATATGAATTTTGCCGATAGAGTCTTCGTAGACACAAACATAACAAGGAGGTACCAATTCAACATCATAAATAAAGTATACAAACGTTATCCAGTTGGTGTACATCAATCATCAGAAATAGATTGATCAGTTCCATATCTCGTGTTCCCTTATCTGACTGACTGGCACCTTACCGTCTTGTAAAATGGAACTATACCTCTCCATAACACAAAGCCTGGACTGAATTTAGGAACCATGTGTTGCCATTGCAGCATGATCCATCTCTCGGTCTGTCTAGTGTACTCCAGAGGAAAGGTGCCACCAACACGTCCAGAACAAGACAAGCTGCAGAAGCTGCTGGATCAGCAAAGCAATGCTATAACTGTCCCTGATCTAATTTAACAATAAACGGCATGATATGAAGTATATGTAAAATATCTTGCTGGCCTAGTCAATTAGAGTTTTTAAAAAGTTACTTGTATATCCTTTACAAGATTCCAAAATAAATCCCATCTTTTTTGGCTGTTTGTGATTTCTTGGTAGGTGTAACATCATTAGTTTGCCATTGCTTTCTAAACGACCGGCATTCATACCATTGTATGAAAACCAGCGCAAGACGGTCTGCTTATATCGCCAGCAATGCGTTTGTAACGATGTTCTCGAAAACGTTGCAGAACTTCAGGGGGTATAAGTATATGTTCACAGTAAAATAATACGTATAGGTATATTTTCCACGATAAAGGCACATTGGTAACTGTTATGGCAATAATTTTATGAGCACAGTGAGACACGGGTTCGAGGCTTGAGTTCTGGCTTGCCAAAGCGATGGAAAGATTGGCCACACATTCAAAGCTAAATCTTTGAACATACTTATATAGTAAGGCGCAATAAAGTGAAAAACTTTATGTTGACTGGCAAAAGTGACTGGCAAACAGGAAGGCGCAGGCAGAGAGAGAGAGAGAGAGAGAGAGAGAGAGAGAGAGAGAGAGAGAGAGAGAGAGAGAGAGAGAGAGAGAGAGAGAGAGAGAGAGAGAGAGAGAGAGAGAGATCTGCATGGCATGGTAGCATGTCATTGTTGTGAAAAGAATATCACCTTGATCCGAGAATCTGTGACCTTTTGAAATGGCAAACCATGACTACCCAAGCCTGGAGATGAATGTTGTTTTGTAGATATAAATAGGAGTAATATCTTGGCAGGTGAAGAAATCATATTAAATAAGTATTACACAAACTGGAACTGGGGAAAACATTATTAAATTAGATCAGTGTAAGACAAAAAGCCATCACTGTGCTATACAGAGACCGGACTCCTTGTTTAAGTTTGTGAAGCACAGATGTAAAGGACCAGAAGCTTCTTAGCAAAGAGGTTGAGCAGCCTGCCTGGCGCTCCTAACGTTGCGGGTTCCATTCGTGGCTTCGTTATTCGGTTCACGAGTCAAATGTTCTCGAGTAAGAAGTTCGTGATTTGTGCGACGCTTTCAGTAGGATGGCTACTCTGCGAAAAGTGACAAAGTCATAAGGATAAAACCGATGCAATGAATTTGACCCTCTTACCTTTGAGGCTTTAAATCTGTAAAAGTAAAGGGCCATGTTACACACCTCAATACGCACTAGGCATGAGGTTCTAAACCTATTTTGTATAGACGAGTCAGCATTCGGTGGCGCTAAGGTCAGTTGTTAAAATTCGACTGCATACGAATTCGAATTCATGACAACCGGGCAGACAGGCTCCTTTTTAAGTATTTACTGGAAGGGAAATAAGGGGAAATATGCCAAAGAAATCAACGCAACACATTCCTAGACAACTTGCATAGTTGCCTGGAATAAGCATACACGACTGAACTATGAATGCTCGGGACAAAGTGTACTAGAAACGTACAAATTCATTACTATTAATGCTTATATGGTACTTTATGATGACATCTGGACAAACACGTACACATCATTAAATGACATTCATTGCAAGTTCAATAAATCATTAAGGTCCCTTCTTTGCAGTGAAGGTTGGCTGCAATGGATCTCTCGCCCTGGCTGTACATTCTGTAGGCTTGCTGTTCGTCCATCTCTTGATGTTAACTTCCCACTTGTATCATTGTCTATCTCTTGCTCGCTTACCTTCAGTCTTACCCCCCCCCCCTCCCACAACCCCCATTATGTGTTTATAAGAGTGTTATGTTTTTTAACGGACCCAATTATTTTACTTGAATCTTTTGTATGTTTGAACCACTGGCACTCATACCATAGTATTTAAACCAGCGCAAGCCGGCCTACTACCATATACATGTCATCCATAAGCATGTTAAGTGGCTGTTAGCATTTGCAGGCTGAGCAATAACCCACCTTTTAATATGAGTGTTGTGTTTGTTTTCTTCCCAAACGGAATAGAGAGACGTAGAGAGACACAGAGTCCTAAAGGCCGCTTTGAAAGAAACGAAAAATATGTCGTTGACGTCCTCCATTCTTCGAGAAAGCATTAATCAGATCAGAGATCGACATATAGAACGGTATTCCACCAACAATGCTGGGGTTCCAGGCAGGAAGCGGAAACGGGCCATAGTGTTTGACGATCAGTCGTTTGACAGGTGAGACCCACTCGTTATCCAAACCCTACATGGTTTACAATCCATTTAACACAACATTATCGACACCATGAAAATCTTCATCTTCATCATCATGAATGGCATTATTGCCAAGTCTCAAGAAGGTAAGCGTGGGCCCCTTTTGTGAATCCCTTTCTCACTAGACTCTGGGAACCGTGTCTTCATTTGGATATTCTCTCATCAGATTTGTTAGTTGTCACTAGGTTAGTTGTAAATTTGCTGGCTACCCACATCTACTTAGTACTTCAGAAAAAAAAATAACAACAGAGTCCATGGGAATCAACATATATGACGCCTAAAAACGGCACTTTCCCGCCGTTTATGCATTTCCTGGTCACCACAAGGTACAAAAGAGACAAGATAAGATTAGAAGTATATAATTATGACTTCACAACTTATTTTAACCATGTTAGTATGTCATGTTTATTTATAGTCTTGTGCCATGTCGATTGACGTATGTGGTCATGATTGGCATCTTACAGGACAACGAGAGTCTTAGATCAGGAATATGTTCTTTCAACAATGATGTCGTGCTGCAACCCATTAATGCATTTATCTGTTGTGTTCCAATTGCTTTTTTACCATGATGTTTACTAGTGGGATAGTGTCAGTTTAATTAGTACCGAACAATTTAGGAGCACGCCGGAATACAAGTTGTCAAGGCATTGTTCCGGATAAACACAGCAGGTGGTGCACGGGTGATTACACATGAGACCAAGATAATGGATTTCTATAGGAATCCAAACACTTTATCGGCATTGGGGTATTTGCATTGAAAGCAGTAGTGACAACATAGAAAAATTAAACATTTGTTATTTACTTTTTCAGAATATATTCGCTAAACAATCAAAAAATGCAATGTTTTCATGTGGATCCCCCTCGTAGTTATGTATAATGAATGTCCAACTATTGTTAGCCTCTTGTAAAGTGGTCATTATTAGCTTTCTTGGCAGGTCAAAGTATCTACAGCATACATCTGAGACATCACATCTCTGCTGCCTCCAAGCTCTTCCTAATGTGTTCGTCCACATTCTTAGATTCAATTGTCACACACCAGAACTGGTTCCATTCAATATTGCAGTGTCCTCTGTTTGACATTCAATGGCCGTGATTATTACATAAATCGCCTGAAGAGTAGCGTGTGTCTGGCCTCTTCTGCTCTTAACGCTCAGGCACGCTTCATCCATCTAGTGCTAAAGAGTCTGTGTCACGCATCCACCAGAGAAAGGTAATCATTGGCTGCACTGCTTCATAATTCGGTGGAAGATAAATAACACAAATGTACGCAGTCCACATTGTGAGTCATTCCAAGGCCTGCTATATTTGGAGACGGGAATGGCAACTCTAAGCCACACCGCCTCAAAGGATAAAGAACAATTAGGAAATAGAGAATTCCTAAGAAAGTCTCGATGATAATGGCAGGAGCGCTGTCGAAGAAGGGTTCGATGTAGGCTCTCGATGTCAGAACGTGATGGGTTCGATGCAGGCTCTCGATGTCGGAACGTGAAGGGTTCGATGTAGGCTCTCGATGTCGGAAATTGAAGGAACAACTGTCTAACTATTCCTCGTCCACTCAGACCTAGGACATGTGCACAGCAGGTTGTTGTTTGTGTTCGTTTGTTTGTTTGAATTTTTAAAAATTGTGACAAAGTCACACCTTTTTGACTCTAAGTTAATTACTTGGAACAGAGTTCCGGTTTACAGTAACGTCTTCCAGGCATTGAGTAAATGTTTATATTATTTTATGGTGAAGAATAGAGATAAGCACTTTCTAAAGCCCGTGTCCAGGGTTTAATAATTGGTGAGATCCCGCGCTAGCTTAGTAAGTTCAATAAAATTTCCGTGTCTATACGTTGAATGTACCACTTATGTAGTTGGGGAAGACGAGGGGAAACCACAACATTCATCTCTCAATAACAAAGTGTGTAGTCATTCTAACGCCGGGTTTATTGCTGAGTGGTATTTTATAAGTTAATATAAAAACACAAAGACACTTACGTCATAACGTTTCACTCAATAACTTGACGTGAAATTGAACTAATCTACGTTATTTTCTTGTATCTAATAACTGTGCCAAACTACTGTGCGTAATCTTGCCAAGAAATCAACAACAGCGGTAAAATGCTGGTGTTGACAGGGATGTCCAGTGCTGGATTTGCGAAAAGAAAAAAAAATATGTTCCTGTCTCCCTGGCGAAGGTGTTAAGGATGTTGTTCGTAATCCCGTATACTCCTGTACGAAACACAGCTGAGCGAGATTCGCGTCGTGCTGGTTACTTACGGAGGTATGTGAGCCGGTCGTTAAGAAAGCAATGGCAAACCACTAAACGTAAAACTTGCCAAGACATCAGTCAACAACAGTAGTAAGATTCTGGCGTTGACAGCGATGTCCTGTAAATAGGATATGCAAAAAAAAAAAATGTGAAGACAAAACAAAAACGTGAAATAAAGATCGAAAGCGATATTCAAGCAATGAATTATGTGTTACAAGTTTGTTTTCATTGACAATGTTCATCAAAATGTACCATACTTTTTAACCTAACAGACGCTCTCCTATGCTCCCACGATCCCTAGAATGATGCGAATATTCCGCAAAAAAGCAAGCGTGACCGCATCCAACTGTAGGCAGCTACCCAACCACCAGCTTTACCTCCCTGGGGATGTCTCGTATGGGGTATGGTCACAGTTTGAGTCTGAAGGAAGGACAGCCCTGAGACTTAGTCACTTTCTCTCTGTGTATCTACAGGTGAGACTTATATTTCATACGAGAAGTTCAAAGTACATTAGTGGTATAGTGATAGTAGTAGAGTGGTAGTCGTAGAGTGGTACCGTTGTAGTAGTAGAAGAAGTAGTAGTAGTATTAGTAGTATTAGTAGTAGTAGTAGTAGTAGTAGTAGTAGTAGTAGTAGTAGTAGTAGTAGTAGTAGTAGTAGTAGTAGTAGTAGTAGAAAGTAGTATTGGTAGTAGTAGTAGCAGCAGCAGCAGCAGCAGCAGCAGCAGCAGCAGCAGCAGTAGTAGTAGTAGTAGTAGTAGTAGTAGTAGTAGTAGTAGTAGTAGTAGTAGTAGTAGTAGTAGTAGTAGTAGTAATACGGCAGATCTACGTTTGCCAACACCCTATTCTTCCATGCATATAGACCTACAAATTTTCATAGACCTACAAAGTTTCATAGACCTACACATCACAGACCTACAGAGTATCTTGATGACTTCTTTCCCATGTATGGCACGTTACACCCACCTTGGGTATTCATGATGCCCATGATAAACATTGCCTCAACGAGTCATGTATTATTGATTATTTTTCATGCGTTTTAATGCTTATTGTTCTTTTGTTGTCAAAGAATTACTTCATAAGAGATGTTGAATGAAAGAATGTATGAGAGGTAATAGAGAAGAAGGGTAGAATGTCAGACGGGCCTGCGTGCCCAATTCTTAACCCTTGGAAAATAAAGATTTACTTACTTACTTACTTACTACTTACTTTTGTGGCAAACATAAATACCGGAATAACCCGTCTGAGAACTAGAGAATCAGTTATTTAGTTAGTTAGTTAGTCACGGTTCCAACTTCACAGCAACGGGTCGTCCCCATTATGCTCCGTTCCTGTGCCAGTGAATATCACATAAAACACTCCCCACTGCCCAATGTGAAAAGTGGAAAAGACAGGAGTCTCGACAACCAACAGCCCGCACAGATTCACTGTGCATAATGCCGCCGCCAGAATGTCAACACAATAGACCCCCACGAAACATCCAGTTTATCTCTGATGGAATCGGCAGTCATTTTCCCATCTGGATGTTTCCTAGATGTTCACCCACACAGTCCACGAAAATACAGTTCATCGTCGATGGCAGTGGCAGTCAACCAGAAGCCCAGCAGCCACGCATTTCTGCATAAGGCAAAAACCGGTCAACTCTGGGACATAGCCAGCTGCCATCGCTCCGAACATGCAGTCACGTTACAAAAAACCTCGGGCAGATTCAAAAGCATTTCACACGAAACTCACAGCTCACAGTGTCGCGCCACGCACTCACTCAGTAGCAGGGCGACGGAACCATAGCCTCCTTAGTCGCCTCTTACGACATGCATGGTAGGCTACAGTGTCGCTATTCTTTGCTTCCCTTATGGGCCCCGGCAACACACGGGAGGACATCAGTTATTGTGGTTTAGAAACCCTTGCTTTTTTTTTTGAATCAGTTTGATAAATTATATCTCCATCTAATTAATCTGCTCCATCGCTATTTATTCTCAAGGCATTTCCTGGCATATATTTTAGGCTGGGTCGACCTGGGAGGTGAAAAATCTGTCACTAGGGGGATGCAAAATAAAGACCACCGGGACGGGATGCCAGCATCTGATCACAACTCTACTTTGGCTTCCAAACTGAGCCATATTGATGCAACAATGAATGGTGGGAAGAACAATCCCCCAGTATCAAAAATAATTACGTAACTTGCTAACACTCATGCAGTTGATTTTAAATATTAATTTATAGTTGTCTGTTTACATCAATATTGAAGCAAAAATTTCAATCCCATTGGGTCTGTCTATTGCGGGGACTTCAATGCCAGAGGCACTCAATGGGGCAATAACATCACCAATAGACAAGGAGAAGATCTGGAGGATGCCCTCGTATCTGGTGCCCTAGTCTGTCTGAATGATGGGAACGTCATAAGAATGGCCACCTGGTCCTGGTGTCGCCCACCATCGCACCAAGGTGCCGGTGGGGCATACTGGGATACCACGACAGTGATCACTACCCTTGTATCATCCTGCTCAAGAAAGACAGGGCCAGGAGTCAAGGAAACAAGACAAATGCCATCCGTATGACAACACTGGTCAAGACGCCATAAACAAGATCAGAAAAAGAAAACTAGCTTCCTCCCGCAGGAGACAAGAAAGATGGTTACAATCACCATGGTGGAATGGTGAAGTCGAGAACGCATGGCTGGGAAAGAGGCAGGCTGTCAAAGACTGGCAAAATGCCAGAAAGGCTAACATGCCACAGGGTGAGTTGGCGAACCTGAAGACTGAAGTCCATAGGACGATGACTTAATTCAAATCCTGCGCCAAATAGGCCAAGGCCGAGAAATGGGATGCGTTCTGCATGAAGGTGTACTCCGAGAGGTCTTTCACGACATTCTGGCGCCTCCATAAGAGCATGAACGGTGCTGCAGAACAGAGGGGTATTCCAGACTTTCAATGCACAGACCTCACATGAAAAAAGTCGGACGCGGATAAAGGGAAGGCCCTCCTTGCACGCTACATAGAGCAGACTGATTAGAAAGACAAGCCCACCAGACAGAGGACCACAAAGAAACTCTCAGTTGTGCGAGGAGGCCGGGACGGGCGAAGAATTTGTAATCCCTGCTGAGGCATTACGCGCAATGCTCAAGAAATAACCCAACACTACACCAGGCCCAGACGGCGTCCGATATGGGGACCTACAGACGATGTCAGATGATGACATGGAAGAACTGGCCATAGAATTTAACACCAGTATCCAAAGAGGCCTGGTCAAAGAGGAATGGCTACACAGCTACTTGTTACCACTGCCAAAGCCGAACAAAGACTATTCCAAGATATGCGGATACAGAGTCATAACGATGCAGAACACTGCTGACAAGCTACTGGAGAAAACTGTAGCACACAGACTTGCACGTGATTTGGAACAACTCGGCTGCTTCCCGCCCACATAGAGTCATGGCTGAATGCGGCGGTCTTTGCTCAGAACGTTTATGGCGGATTTCAGGGCAGAGAAGAAATATGTGCTGCTGCCATAGACTTAGAGGACGCATACAATAAATTATCATTCGAGCACTTGATGCAAACCCTTCTCAGACTAGAAGTGTACCCTCACCTTATACGATGGATAGCTGCAGTCCTGTTCCAGAGGAAGGCGGTCCTAAGATGGGGAGTTGGTCTTCTGAGCCGATAACGATATGTCCAGGATTGCCGCAGGGTTCACCACTGTCACCAGTACTATTCAACGTGTATACGGTGCCGATCACTGAACAACAGTTGGACGGGAGGGGTAGGACTCTGCCACTTGTTGACGACATTCTTGTGTATCGACAGGGTCGAGATAGACAGGCGGTTGCCAATGATATGCAGGGCGAACTAGATCGAATTTCCTCATGGTGTGCTGATGTCAGTGCCCTTGTCAGTGCTGCAAGTGCTTCGGTTACATGGTTCTTCCTAAACAACCATATTGTGAAAACAGACCTGCCGGCACACTAAGAATGGATTTTGAGTAGAACCCAGTCGATGGCATATCTTGGCGTGAGGCTTGATCGTAGCCTGTCCTTCAGAGATCATGTCGATTATGTCATAACGAAAGCTCAAGAAGGTTTGTCAGCAATAAGAGTCATGGCAACTGCCAACATTGAGCAAAGACTGTTAGTACTTCTATTCTAAGGACTGGTACTTTCACCAAACGAGTATGCCCTGGCCATCTTCACTGTCAGCCCTACACAAATTGGAAGACTTGAAAAGATACAAAACGACGCCATGCGCATCATTTTGGGCTGCACGAGAGACACCAGCTGTGTAGCAATGAGATACCTCCTTGACTTCCCGACAATGAATCACATGATCAAGACCTGGAGAGCTCGTGCATACTTAAAAATAAGTGCAGATGAGCAGCACCCTCAGCATGAAGATATATTCAGAGAAAAGGGCGACAGGCTAAAGCGGGGCAAATCATGAATGGGTCGTGCGGAAGATGTCATCAGGCAGGTCTGCAGTCCTACCAGTATCAACCGCGGCAAAGAATGGGTGCCTGTGCCTCTAGCTTTTAAGTGCACCTTCTCCTGCATTATCACACTTGACAGACGGTGCAGAGAGCAGAACCCTGCCGCTGTCAATGCAGAGGTCAACGCGCTCGTCAATGTACACTCAGACAACCCCGAAGTGCTCATCCATACAGTTGGATCTGTTGTTAAGCAGAGAAGTGCGTGGGCATTTACAGCCTGTTCAGCGGGCCGAACAGTTGATGAATCCAGTGGTGCCCTCTCCGTGACCACGAGCAGCATGACGATGGAAGTGATGGCAGTAACACAGGCTTTCATGTGGCTGGAATCACAGCATTATACCAACGTGTGTGTACTAAGTGATTCAATGTGCATGATTCGGAGGGTCGTTGCAGGATCTGTACGTAGACAGTGAACTGATTCACTGTGGAAGTCCGTTGTCCGTAAGGTTACCTTCATCTTCGTCCCGGGACATGCGGGAGTCGAGGGAAATGAACGAGCTGATAAATGATCCGGCTCTGCATCCCCTGCTGATGGCCAGCCCATGGATCGCGCCGATGTTAACATCCTTAAAGAGATGTCGAGAACAGAGGACTTTGACGTCAGTGAATCCACATCGTTGTCCAGGATGTGAGACTTGGGAGTAAGAATTGGCACTGCAAGACACGAGAGGTACATCGGGAAAACGAGGGGCCTCGTCAACCAACACAGAACTGGCACTATTAGCCACCGTACGCTGATGCATATGCTGGGAGGAGGATATGAGCACCTATTGACCTGTTTTGAGTGCAATGACGATACCCCAACTGATAACTGATAACTGAGTCTGTCTACATCTTATAGTGTATACTGAGTGGCACAGGCCATCATGTCTTTCCTCATTACATTCATTAAAGACAGTTGTTTCTCCACGCCACGCTGTCTCGCTATCTAGTATTGCTTTCTTCATAGTCTTCTATTTCCCCACGTTACGATGTCTAGTTATCTAGTATTGTTTTCTTCGTGTCTTCCATTTCTCCGTGCCATGATGTCAGATTATCATTTCTCTAGGTCTTCCATTCATTGCTTCAAGCCACGATCTTAAACTCTATTGCTGTATAGTCATTGTTGATGTTCCATTGCTCCAAATCACAATATCAAGCTACCAAATCACATGTATAATTCTTTTATTTCACCAGTCGACTATGTCAAACTGTATATCTCTTTCTAAGTCTACGCACTAGAAGGTCAGCCTGTCCAGTCCTTTCTCCAGATCTTCAATTTCTTCGCTCCACAGCATCAAACTATCTAGTCATTTCCAAATTTCCGCCATTTCTTCACGCCCCAATATCAAGCTATGTAATTATTTCTCCATGTTGTCAATTAATTTCTCCATGCCACAATATTTCTCCACACCACAATGTCAAACTATCTAATCATTTCTCTATGTCTTCCATTTTTCCACCCCAAAATGTCGAGTTGGCTAGTTATCTCTCTATGTTTTCCATGTTTCCATATCCCTTCAGCTTCTCTGTTGTCACTACCATGTCCGATTCACCCCTCCACTTGAGAAAAGAAAACAGGTTATCAGCTTCTGACGCCTGATGACCAACCCTTGTGAGGTGGTTTCTCTCAAAACGTCATTATTCATTTTATTTGCCCAAGATGTCCTCAGAATTAGTCTATAGTTTCATATATCTAATGGCAAACTACTGAACGTGACGTTTGCTCAGGTATCACACACAGACATTAAATGCTGGAGATGGCTGCTATGTCATGTAAAAGATGTGCAACTAACTAACCATATATCTACGGTATCCAAGACAAATAATTTTTAATATCCATGATTCACTTCCATACATCAGAATTTTCTGTTTGCTCCGGTTTCCTATTTTCCTGGTTGTCTAGCGTGTTCTCATATATCTACCTCGTTCCCTAGTCTTCTGTAAGTATTTGTGTTCTATAAGTGCCAGTCAGTACACGTGCATGTATTTCTTCTGTTTTGAACAGAATGTATTACCAGAGGAGAACTTCGGTTACCTGAGAGGAGGAGGTCGACTTCAGGTAGATCACATGTATGGAGAAGTTATTGCTAATGTTATGGGCAATTTCAAAATATATTCAGCTGGACTGTTCTTTGACAGGTAAATATGTGTGAAAGAGATAATTGAATATGTGGCTATAGACCACTTATCGGTGTGTGTACATGATTATATATATACTAAATAAGTTTACATATTGCAGCGCTTCAGTCTGTGAAATATATATATATATATATATATATATATATATATATATATATATATATATATATATATATATATATATATATATATATCAAGTGCCATGCCGGAAAGCACCATTTCATTCGATCACCAGAGTCGTGGATCCGCTCAGTGTTCTGTCTCGATCATGCAATGTGGTTAAGCCATCCATGTATTTACTTCTCGGTCTTCCCCTTGGTCTGCTCCCTTCGATCTTGCCAGTTGTCACCAAGTTCTCCAATTCATTTCTTCTCATAACATATCCAAAAACATTTGACTGTCTACGTGTAATTTCTCTAATCAATTTTCGTTTGTTTCCTGTAGTACTTGGTCATTGTTTTTTCTGTCTGCTCATGGCATTCTTTGCATTTTCCTCAGAAACCACATTTCTGCAGCCATCAGATGTTTTTCAGCTTGACTGGTCATTGTACAAGTTTCAAATCCATACAAACGTACAAGCTCTATTTAGCACCTCACCACTCTTTTTCTCGTTTCGATTGACATCTTTTTATTGGTCAGTATGTATTTCATCTTACTAAAGGCTACTTTCGCCATGGCAATTTTTGTTCTGATCTCTTCAAGGCATCTCCCATAAGATGTAATGACTTCCGAGATAATTGTACCGATTCACTTGTTGAAGAATATTCCCATTTACTTGTATTTTACATTGTGGTATTTCTTTCTTCCTGTAGTTGTCAAAACTTCGGCGTTTGTTTTAATCTCAATTTTGTTTCTGAAAAGTCTTAATTTAACTGCTCGTATATGTTTTACCTTTTCATTGCTCAATGTGTGCAGTACACGTATGTAATTAATACGCCTGTGTATGTGTGTGTGTACATTACGTTAGTTTATATCATTTAATTGTGAGTACAGTGAATTGTCTCAACAGTGCATATATGAATATATTACAACTGTATGTACATAATACATCCTTGCGTTTAAGATACATTTATGTGCTTCTATACATACACTCATCATGGACATCTATATATGGAGAATATCATTGAGAACAGTACAACGTGGATATAACGTTCTACACATTCGCTTAGTACCATTGACGATGTACATGATATTTCAGTCAAAGTTTTATTTATGTCTTCACATAACATGATATATAACACTACAGTATGCACTTAACAAGACGCAATGAAATATGCCAGCATAATTTGTTTATTGCGTTTACAAACAGTACACCTATTTGTAGAGTGTAAATTGGTTTCCCAGTAGATTGTGCTGTATCTGTATACACAGCAAATAAGGAAACGCAATAATTTGTTTGTATACATGTATTCGCAATATCTCTTTGATTTAGAAACAAGTTTGAAAATTTGAATGGCACCAGACGAGAGTTTTTTGGTCCCTGGGCTTTCCGCAAGAGTGGATCCTTCTACGCCTTAGATGCCGCTGGCCTGTCAACCCGCTATGTTGCAGAAGACTGGTTCATGAAGTCTAAATCTAGATACACTACCAACTTCCAGAATGTCAAACAGTACAAGATACGGGCAAGTATCAGGTCAGTGAACACTTCATCAGCTGCAACCTGTGTCAGACACTTCATATCAAGATCACACACAAGTCTGCCTGTCCGCCTTTATGTCAGTTTGCCTATGTTTGTCTGTCGGTTGTGGTTCTGTCTAAAATCTTCTTCTTCTTCTTCTTCTTCTTCTTCTTCTTCTTCTTCTTCTTCTTCTTCTTCTTCTTCTTCTTCTGCTACTTCTTCTTCTGCTACTTTTTCTTCTTCTTCTGCTACTGCTGCTATTACTACTACTACTACTACTACTACTACTACTACTACTACTACTACTACTACTACTACTACTACTACTACTACTACTACTATTACTATTACTACTACTACTACTACTACTACTACTACTACTACTACTACTACTACTACTACTATTACTATTACTACTACTACTACTACTACTACTACTACTACTACTACTACTACTACTATTACTACTACTACTACTACTACTACTACTACTACTACTACTACTACTACTACTATTACTACTACTACTACTACTACTACTACTACTACTACTACTACTACTACTACTATTACTATTACTACTACTACTACTACTACTACTACTACTACTACTACTCCTACTACTACTACTACTACTACAACTACTGCTACTGCTACTACTACTACTACTACTACTACTACTACCTCTACTGCTACTACTACTACTACTACTACTACTATTACTGCTACTACTACTACTACTACTACTACTACTACTACTATTATTATTACTACTTCTGCTGCTGCTGTTCTACTACCACTACTGCTGCTTCTGCTAATGTGTCTTCTTCTTCTTCTAGTTCTTTATCACCGGGATCATTGTTGTTGTCACCTTCGTTGGTCTCTTCATTCTCATCGTCTGCAACACTATCATTGTCTCCTTCTCCACACTCGTCCTCTTCTTTGTGTTTCATTTCTTTTTCTGCCATATATCATTGTTTTTTCCACTGTTTTCCATGAATAACAGTCACTTTCTGTGAATGTATGTCTAATATGCTGTTGCGTTATTTCAGATCCGACCCTAATGGCACCAGTTCAGTACGCCATGAGTACTACCCACTGACATACAGGGCAGCCTCGTACGAACAAGGCTTCTGGACTAACCCCCACTTTCGTTGTGATGGCAACGTAGACGCCTGGGTCATGACCTATGTTAGTCCATTCTTTGGCATGGACCCTCTTAGAA
Source organism: Cepaea nemoralis (assembly GCA_014155875.1). Classification (NCBI taxonomy): domain Eukaryota; kingdom Metazoa; phylum Mollusca; class Gastropoda; order Stylommatophora; family Helicidae; genus Cepaea; species Cepaea nemoralis. The sequence goes on along the minus strand of JACEFZ010027802.1, from coordinate 149,370 downwards.
AGAAATTAGAGTTCAGGTAGTAGTTACTCTTAAATAAATGTAATGAACTCCTTTACACACCTTGGCTGACATTTCGATACGTTATTGTTCCAAATTGGTGTGCGGGATTTAACAATTGATTTATGGTCCCAGATCTACATAACTTAAAATGGGTACCAATAAGTGGCCTGCGAAGTCAAGGCAGCAGAGGCGATACTCACCACATCATCCGACTGACGGAGTCAAAGGAGGAACTTGTCGCAATATATCCCCATCCCCAACCCACCTCCCCCGTCCTCTCTATGACTGTCGTAATTACAACTAATTCTTGTTACACTGTATTGAATATTACAATCTGATTTACAAATTAGCCAATATTGATATCGCATTTACAATTTAACCAGTATTAATATATTTACAACTCTTGTAAATGTAGATGTGATATATGCAAAATGCCTGTAATATTTAGAATTCAACCAGTATTACTATATTTACAACTCGAAAAATATCACTATCACATTTACAACTCAAACAGTATTACCATCATATATCATGCCATCTTGTATTACTATCAGTACGTTAGTTGCATATCCTTTACAGGACGTGACAGTCAAACCCAGCGTTTTTTTTGTTTTTATTTTGGCTGTTTGTGATTTCTTGGCAAGTTTGCTTTCAGTAATTTGCCATTGCTTTCTGGACAACCGGCACTCATACATTATTATAAGATCCAACGCAAGTCGGTCTGATTCCAAATCGCCAGCAGCTGTGTTTCGAACGCGGTATGCGTGATTGCGAATTGCGTTCGTAACCCCTATGCCACAGAGTCCTAGATCAATATTTGTGTAGACCAATCGGTACTCGAGGAATGAAGTATGTGGTCAACATAACATCTGCTGCCTACTCTTGCCTAAGACAGTTAATATTATCCGTGTTAGGCTGGGCGACCTGGGAGCCCAGGTTATTTTTAAACCTCCGATTCGGCGTGAATGCGATCCCATGACCACCACGCCGGCACGCAAGAGTATAATCTCCATATTGATTTATTTGGTTGTTTCGGGATTTGAGATTTATATATTGAGCACAACCCACTACTGGCAACGCTGATCGTATTCTGGTATGAATCTAAGGCCTATCCAAGTCAATGTGGAAGCACCTCCACACTTTCCACTTCTAGTGCTTCCACATTGACTTGGATAGGCCTTAGATTCATACCAGAATACGATCGGCGTTGCCAGTAGTGGGTTGTGTTCAATATTTAAATCTCCATATGTTACAGCGCCGCATTGAGTGTCACATGGTTTGTAATAACATTCCACGACTTCTGGCGATGAAGAAATTGCATCTAGACCCAAACTTAGAATATCTAGCGCTAATCAACAGAAATGATGTATGAGTCAGATATGGAGAATGAAACAACAAACATTCATTACATGGAGCTGAAGGATAGAAGGACTTACATATTATGACATAATTCGCAATCTTGAGCTTATGAAGATTTTTTTTTTCGTTTCTCTTTTTGAACTCAAGTGTAGTCCATACTCGCTAATTATATTAGCCCTGGACATAATTTGACGTGTGGATTAACTTTCCCTATTACCAGTGTCCATCGCCATCAGGCGAACCCACTCCGACGTCAGAGGTACTTGTAATTTACGTCCCCATGTCAAGGACATGAAGTCGACATTATAGTCCAACTTACCAGTGTAGAGATTAGACCCCCTAACTAAGCATCAACACACCGGATATTTAAGAAAGAGTAAGCTTCTTCTCCTCTTGCTTCTTCTCTTCCCCCATTTACCAAAATGAAGTGTTGTGAAGATGCATTATGCACTCTTTCTAATGCACTTTGTAAGTTGGTATTCATTTCAAAAAGTTAATCATGGGGTAAAGTTATGACCCAGGCGCTGGGAAGGACACGCATTGATAGAACACATTAATAGTGTACGCAGATATTTTTTCCTTTGGAAATCACCGAAGCAAATAATTAGAGGGAGATTTAGAAAACACACTAAGAAGAGAATTTGATTCAAAGATGAATAGTAGCACAGGGCATCGGATTAGATGACGGAAACAGCAACGAATTGGAATGCTTGACGTGATATGATCGAGTCTATACTCCATTGAAACATAACAGACAGAAGATGAAAAATACAAATGACGATTGCCCTCTGAAAAATAACGGCGTTAGACGAGTTAACTTTGACATGACATTTCTGCTATTGCGTTCCAGGTCGCATTTGTAAGCTTCTACATGTAATTCATGCCATTATGTTCGTTTATGTTCCAGAGGTGTCACAACAGTGGATGTGCCTTTGAACCTCTTGGAAATAAACCAGTGTGCCCATTCATTCACTGAAGCCAACGCCTTCAAAAATACAGCCCGCTGTGACTATTTCTCTACATCGGTAAGCCAATTAGAAATAGAAAATGATGTGTGACTTTATATATATATATATATATATATATATATATATATATATATATATATATATATATATATATATATATATATATATGCTTGTATGTTACGAAATATGTCCAGTTCAGTCATTTAAGAATTGACACAATACTACACATGTAACTATTAACGAATTCAGTGTCAAAAAATAAAATATCTCCAAAGATGACTTCCCAATACAACAGACAGACGATATATCGTCATACATTGATCATTGTGTTATTTATTTTGTCTCGTGGAATCGAAAGCAATTTCAATGTTCATTGAACGGAAATGTACGTTATACTACTTGTTCCTTTGATGGCGTGCAATGTTTGTTCCAAATCGACTTGTTGCTTGACACTGAATCAGTTATGGAATATGTCCGAACAGTTTGGTTATTCCTTTTCCCATACAAACCAATAATAGAATGCATTCTCGGAACTTAAACATATTCTGGTAGTGATTCCAATGAGTATTTATTTATCTCCATCTGCATCTTCCACAGTGTGTTCCCCAACCGGGGTTTCCCTTCCTGCGGGGCTCCTACCGATGTCTGTGTAAGTTGGGGTTCGAGTACTGGCATGCTGATGGCAAGTTCTGGATTGAGGGATCTCTTCTGGAGTTAGAGTATGAGAAGAAAAAAGCTGGGATCTTCAGTAGGTCAGTATGAAAGCAGGACATTGTATATCAACATCATCATGTGCCATAACGGAGACGCCGGTGGTCATGGTTCGCCATGTAAGCCAATCACCAGTCTTGAATCATTTCTGTGTCCTTTTCCCGATTTTGTCATGTGACCCGGTCAGCCAGGTGTTTATATCTTTGCCTTCCTGTTCTCTTTTCCATCCCGTTGTCATTAGAAGTTAATGTTTTATTTTCTTTTTCTGGTAATCTAACGTACTAAAATATGGTGACTGTCTACTTCTAATTTATCTAATCAATTTACGGTTTGCATTTGTTTCGTAAAGGACTGTCTGATTTGTTCTTCTATCCTTTCAATGTATTTTTTGTATTTGCCTCAGAAACCAAACTTTCACAGCCATCAAATGTGTTTTTTTTCCAGCTCGTCTGTTTATTGTCCATGTTTCATATGTATACAAAAGCATAGATTCTAAATGGCACTTTAACACTTTTTAACTACAGTATAGCTTTAAACTGTCAATACACATTGGGACAATCCATGTGGAATTAAAGAATACACTGAGTATAACAGGATTCGGGTATTCTTTAGTTTTTATAAGCTCATTTTCGGTACACACTTCGGTGCTTTCATAGGCGTATAGGATATGCAAAGAGTTTCCCCAAAACATTGCTGGAACATTGCTAGCATTGGCTTTCATCTCAATAATTTCATCTATTCTCATCTCATCATGTTCCTCTTGTACCTTGCGGTGTGGAGTTGAAGTATAAACAGAGGGATAGTGCCCGCTTATGGGCTTCATGTATTGATATTCCCATCGAATCTGTTATTTCCTGCGTCCATCGTTTCCGTGGTCGAACCTGTTCCTCTGTTTCCCTCTGGTTTGTACATCATTGCTTGTTGTGATATACTGTTAGTTGGTAACCTACTTGCATGGCCAAACCATTTGACTTGCTGCCTTCTAATAAATCTATTGCAGCTATAACCCCAATTTTAGTCCTGATTTCTTCATTTCTGATCTTATCTCTTCTTGATACATTAAGTATTCATCTTAGGAATCTCATTTCTATTGTTGTGACTTTTCTTTTCTCTTTTTCTGTCAATGTCCAGGTTTGGCATTTGTAACATAGAGTTGGTAGAAAGAGTGTGTTGTAAAGTGTTTTTTTTTTTTAAAGTAGATTTTAATACATGTTTGTTCTTTAGTATTAGTACCATTTGTCCAGTGAGTTAGTTTGCTTTATTGCATCTATTTTCGATACCGTCTTCTGATTTGCCATTTGATGATATTATACTTCCTAGGTACTTGAAACTCTTTACTTATTTCAAGGGATGTTCGTTTAAGTGAATCGTTGTTGCTTTTTCTTCTTTAGTTACGGTCATTACCTCTGTTTTACTTATGCTAATTTTCATGTTATGTTCCCTACACATTTCATTTAGATTATTCATGTGGTCTTGCAATTAAGCTTCTGATTTTGCTATTAGTGCTTGGTCGTCCGCAAACAGGAATCCTCTAATGGTTAGATTTGCTGATGGTTTTTCTTCTTGTTTTCGTCATGCGGTTTTCTTGTGGTCTCTGTTTGGCTGGTTTCTTTACTATGTTGTCTATATATGTTATGAACAAGACATGGGACAGGATACAAACTTGTCGTACTCCAGATCTTATGGGAAATGATTCTGAGTGTCTGAGCTCTCACTATGTATTCACTGTTGTTGTTAAAGCTTCTACATAGGTTTGTTAGATGTGCACTCACTCCATATTGTTTAAGGATGTCCCACAGCTTGTTTCTATCTACTCTATCAAATGCCTTTTCTTGGTCGACAAAGGCTAAGTAGAGTGTTTCAAAGCATTGACTTTTACACGGGTTTTTCCGTTGAGCTCGTATGAATGAAATAATGTATGGGAGCAGAAAGATAAGAACGGGCAGACTGACATACGGGCCTACATGCCCAATTCGTCTTCTCGTGAAAATAAAGTTTATGTATACAAGTTTAGTTTGGATTACACTGTTTATGCGTAAGAATCACAATCGATGTGAATCATATTTTTGTCTGGGTTGTTGTTAGAGATTACTGTAAACTAATTTCGGCCTCTTTATTTCGTACTAAAGATGGATTTGTATCTCGCGCACCTGGAGTAGGGACTCTCATTTTTTAACTCTGGACCAAGGGTAGTAAGTGACCCTCCAATTTCTTAACTGGAAAAACATCTTGACGGTCGCCTGTACTTCGGGTTTACATTTAGAGGGACACCTTGAACTGTAAACCTTTCTTCCCGACATCTTATCTAATCAAAGCCTAGAGAGAATTGTGCTGCCGGGAGTGGCAAGATGATCTTTCCGTCACTTAACATGCATAAGGTCTAGATGGGCACATAATCAGATGGGCACATAATCAGATGGGCACATAATCAGACTACAACTATTGAAATGTTTTCAGTAAATTCTTCTCTGGCTGCTGAAGATGGTGATACAGCGCAATTGGTAATGTCTAGAATTCTGTAATGTCGATTCTTGATTCAGCTCAACTCAAATTTAGCTTTACCTTTAGAAATAGACATAGAGACAGACATCTGATTGATGCTGCTGTACTTGTCTAGGTGTGCGAAAAAGATTTGACTTTTATGGTAGACTGTTGATCATGATTATGATGATGATGAAATTATCGTATATTGACCATGGCATATGTCTAATGTTAAGTTATCAAAATCATTTCAGATTTGATCTTCTGACGTGTCGAGTAGCCATGGCAACAACACCGAAGGCCTCAAGTACATATCTGATACTTCTCAGCGTGATCACTTTCATGACTAGAGTGACTTATTAGATACCGCGTATGGATTCTTGCGAATCGTGGGCCATTTCGCATCGTCTAAAGAAGCAAATCGAAGTTTTTGAACTTTAAACTACACAAAAGTTCTTGTAACCAAGACGTTGGATAATTCTGGTATTCAACAAATTCTGAACATCGAAGAAAACAAGCTCATAAACCGCATCGTGTCTCGGACACTGAAATACTCTGGCCTTATGTCAGGGTCACGGTGGCTTGGAAAGAATAAGGATGGAAGGCATAATTCCTGGAAGAAGAAGGGGTGACTGACCAGCACAAACTGGACGCATGACACTGCATACACCTTGAGCATAATGGTGCATGAGGAAGAAGAACTGTCAAGGGATCAATAAACGTATCGGTGGACTATGATGATACCGATGTTCTACAATATACCCGCTACATGATGCTGATGGATGGATTCTTTATGATCAATAACCAATGGAATGTCGTGAATGACAGTCCAAAGATTGATGTATTCTATGGCATTGTTAAATCACTTCGGTTTGGAATACAGTATACCAGTTTTGAGTGAGCGGGCTGTCAAGCTCGCGGGAATGGCTAATGTGGAGGGCTGTCATTCTGAATGCACTACAAGAAGTAAGACTTTTGAGAGAACCAAGTGATGACTGTGAATCTACAACAATGGCCAGATTGCGAGAACAGCAAATTAAAAGAGGTGTGGCCAAACAACAACACTACACAGGAAGCGAAAGAAGATTGATAAACCAGCACAGAACTGATGGCATTAGCCGCTACACGCTGCGGGATTTGCTGAGGAGGGGATCCGAGCACTTATAAACTGAATGGTTCGATGTGAAATGAGGATGATCTGTCGACTAACTAACTAACCAGTCTTGAGTAATGTTAGCTGACAGTTTGCAGTTCTGTAGATATTAACACAATAATGAGCACCAGCATAATGGATGGAGAACTTCTTTCTCTATATTGCTGAAGCGAAAGAATGTTATGCTGTATCAGATTCTCGGGTAACTAACATCTGCGTCGTTTCGGCCAATACATTGACTTCCACGGTATATTTATGATGCTTGGATTTGCATCTCGTCTTCAGCATGTGTCATAAACATTATGTTGTGGATGTGTGCTGTTCTGGTTGGTTGTCAATTCTATCATAACAACGTTATATACGGCTTAATGTGTACGATTTCGATCTGATGAGTGATTTTAATGTGCACAATGTGCATACATGGTAACCAATACTTTATCGTTATCTGAAGAAGCTAGGCACATGATAAACTGCCTAGAGAACAGCTTACAGTTTGGTATCATTGTGCTACCCTGGAATACTACCCTCAATTAAATTTAAACAGGACATTGTTCGAGCTAGGGATTTAATCAATATATTTAAGACCACAATAAATAGACACCGAAATAAAATAGAAGACGGAGAGATGATCCCATGGCTGACCGCGGAGGAAGAAATCGAAAGGCAACAGCAACTCAAACTCGACAGTGAAAACAGGCACAAGGATGAAAATGAAAACACCGAAAAGCTGCTACAGAAAATACACAAAAAGGAGGCAAAAAGACCAAATAAAATGTCCTTATAAGGACTACAACCAGTCAAGCCAGACGAGCCAGGAGCCTACACCAACAAAGGAAATCACAACAGGCACAAATTACATCCTCCGACCGATCCCCGACCTGACGTCACAGACACAAATGCTACATAGCCAGTCCGAGATAGGGCTTACTGATAAGAGCGCACAAGACAAGAATTAGGGTGAATGAACCCACAAAAACCACGGATCTCAACAATAACCACAGCTGAGGAAGCAGGTTGAACGAGACCGAATTTGGAATTATTTTTTTTTGAAAATTGGAATTGGAATCAAGTGTAGAGACCTAACTCCGACCACCTAGAGACCATTAGATGGTTACAATGACTGTTAGAGTAATCGCTCAAACGGCACATTCCTCATTGGATCAAACGCCAGGTTGTGATTGGTATTGTCTATTTGAATACCATTGCTTTAGATCAATATATAACTGAACATCCCCTCTCCTCCCCCCCCCCCCCCCCCCCAACATATCAACACACCGATTAGCATATGTGATGATATAATCAAATACTGGAATAGAGTGTGAGCCATATAGTTTAATTTATCTGGCTTCCTAGAATCTGATCTATAGGAACAGCTTCAAAGTTTAGGGGAGGGGAAGGGATAGTATTGTTGAGGTGACCTTTAACCCTATCCCAGTGGTAAACTAAGGGCTAGTCAAACATGAGTAAATGTATAGGGAGGCTTCATGGCAGCGTCGTTACGCCGTCTGCCTCGCGTCCCGAAGGTTGAGGGTTCTATTCCGGGCTACGTCCGGGCTACATCATTTAGTTTACGAGTGCAATTTTCTCGGAGACTCATGGGGGTCGTAGCTGGAGCTACGGATTTCGGTAATTCTGCGACGCTTTCGATACTCCTCCCTGCAGGAAAGGGTCGAACTATGTGGGATAAACCAGGTGCAATTAATTCGACCATTTTGGCTTTAAAACCATTTATTTATGTAAATGTATTAATTAGAAAGACAAAATACGAGTTTATTTGAAATCACCTCGGTGTGATTGTGGAATCAAGCGTTGCGTTAAGTTACTGCGTGCTATTGAGAAGTTACCTTATGTCAATGTGATGAGGAGTGAGACAGACTAGCATGTGATGGCTGTAACCGGAAATGAGAAACCAGTGTTGTTTAGTAGCCAAGGAGGGACAATAATATACGCAGTAAATGTAACAGTAAGTGACGAAATGAGAATTGGGTAATGTGACAAGAAGTAAGGCCACTTAGACTGTAAATATAAAACATCGAAAACCGAGTAGCTTAGCTGCTAGCACTGTAGGTAGGTGTTCGGCGATTTAAAACAAAAATGACACGGAATCCCAATTAAACAAACGCTAAATTGAGTACCAGGTTATGTTCTGGAAAGTAAAGGCAATTGGTGTGCGACCGACCACATCATTCATCGTGTACCGATTGATCTATACGTAAAGAGTTTGAATTGTATATCCATTACGCATCAATGCGTGAAAATAGTTCCTTCTTAACTTATTAATGTAACCAGGATACAGCCGCCCAACCACATTAAAGGATGCTTTTGTAACTTTTCTATGCATTTATATGAAATGATTAAGTGTCATGGGATGATTGACCGTCCTAGGTGACTTTCCGTATCTGCCATTGACTTGTATACAGTATTTTACCCTATGTAACCCCTCTAAATGTGATATGTAATACAGCATGTCTCCTCCCATATTAACATCGAGTAAGTCATAACTGTGACATACTCCTACTTCCCTTTTCCTGCCATTTATTTTTGTTTGGTCCAAACCTACTTTTTGTTTTGTACTGAATGTATTATTATGGCTGCTCACAGTTTATCCTTTAGTACTTGTGTCTCACTTGGTGACAAATGAGAATATTTGAAGATGCCTTTGTATGTGTGTGCGTGTTTTATTCCATACTCAATTCCATTTCCATTGCCAGTGTATTTAGCTGGGAGAATTTAATTTATTTTTTAATTTTGATAGATGAATAACGATCTCTTACCAAAGAAGTCACCAGGTTGTGTACATGCTATTATTATATAATCTAAGGCGTGCCTGAGATTACATAGAAGTGATCGGAGCAACTGGGCAACTTATCATTCTGTAACAATTGTATGTAAGTAAAGTATTGCAACTGAGCCACCGTAGCGAAGTAGCTAAACGTTCATCTACCGGCCCGGTGGTGGGGGGTTCACTTCTAATAGAGGCAGATCGGGATAAGTTCAAATGACCTGGAATCGCAATAGTTAGAACACTTGTTGCCGGACCGTGATCATGTGTGCAAATCCCTGTCAAGGGGAGATTTATGTCTAAATTAATTACCTCCAGCTCTCAGATCAACAAATCCTAAAAGATATCAGGATATTTTACGGGAAGTAAAAGTTTGCCAGCGTGATATTGACCATATCTTCTATGAATTGCCGATTCGTCTTTGATAACTGAAGTTAGAACATAAGGCCTGGTGGAAAAGGGGGGGGGGGGGGGATTGAAAGGGGATCCTAAGAAGAAGAAGGGTATAGTTTTATTCCTAGATTTTCGACCAATCGAATCTCTATGGGTGATGCAGTCAATGTTATACTGGTCAACTTTAGTAAGTAAGCAAAGTATTAAAGAAAATTAAGTATCTAAAGTAAGTAAAGTATGTAAAGTATGTAAAGTAAGTAAAGTATGTAAAGTAAGTAAAGTGTGCAAAGTATGTGAAGTATGTAAAGTAAGTAAAGTATGTACAAATTGAAAAGTATGTAAAGTAAGTAAAGTATGTAAAGTAAGTAACGTATGTAACAGTAAGTAAAGTATGTAAAGTAAGTTAAGTATGGAAAGTATGTTAAGTAAGTAAAGTATGTTAAGTAAGTAAAGTCTGTAAAGTATGTAAAGTATGTACAGTAAGTAAGTTAGTAGTAAAGTAATGTTAAATAAAGTATGTAAGTATGTTAAGTAAGTTAAGTCATGTTAAGTGAAGTAAAGTATGTAAAGTATGTAACGTATGTAAAGGCAGTTAAGTAAGTAAGTACGTAATGTAAGTAAGTATGTCAAGTATGTAAAGTATGTTAAGTAAGTCAAGTATGTAATGTAAGTAAAGTATGTAAAGTATGTTAAAGTATGTTAAGTAAGTTAAAGTATGTAAAGTAAGTAAAGTATGTAAAGTTAAGTAACGTAGTGTTAATGTAAGTAAACGTATGCTAAAGATGAAAGTAAAGATGTAAAGTAAGTAACGTATGTAAAGTAAGTAACGTATGTAAAGTAAGTAAAGTATGTAAAGTATGTAAAGTAAGTAAAGTATGTAAAGTAAGTAAAGTATGTAAAGTAAGTAAAGTATGTAAAGTATGTTAAGTAAGTAAAGTATGTAAAGTAAGTAAAGTATGTAAAGTATGTAAAGTATGTAAAGTAAGTAAAGTATGTAAAGTATGTAAAGTATGTAAAGTAAGTAAAGTATGTAAAGTAAGTAAAGTATGTAAAGTAAGTAAAGTATGTAAGTAAGTAAAGTATGTAAAGTAAGTAAAGTATGTAAAGTATGTAAAGTAAGTAAAGTATGTAAAGCACCCAAAGAATGTAAAGTATGTAAAGTAAGCGAAGTAAGTAAAGTATGTAAAGTTTGCAAAATATGTAAATAAAGTAAAGTATGTAACGTAAGTAAAGTAATTAACGCATGTGAAGTATATAAAGTATGTAAAGTAAGTGAAGTACGGTATGTGAAGTAAGTAAAGTATGTAAGTAAGTGAAGCATGTAAAGTACATAAACTATATAAATTATATAGCACGTTTCTCCATGCTTTGAAGCATATTATGTATGGCAATATACCTTATGTTTTTGGACCAGTTGACACACGAGTTGTTACTTGGTCAATATTGCGCCAGCCACTTTAACTCCCAGACATTTCCTAGTATCCATTATGCGCTGGATCAACTTGAGAGCTCTAATAAATTAACAATAAACTCCGCTTGATAGGGATTCGAACTCAAGATCAATGTATTAGTAGGATAGAGTGCTAGCTAGACCGAATAAGAAATGATGTTATCAGACAGACTGTGGGATCAACACCTTGTGCCACATATAATGAAAGACAGAAGGTCAAATGATGGTTTGACCTTCTCGTTAGATTGGACACCATCAATTACCTGCACTGACCCTACATCAAAGAACATCTGATATGAGAGCAAGAGGTCGCCAGAAAAGAAAATGGATTAACAACATCAAAATCATTGTACAATCACACGGAACAGCACTATCCAGTGCCACCCATCAGGCGTTGGAGTGCCATTTATTCCTCCCAACGACTCTTGCAAAAGTGGAAGACGATGATGTTAGCAGAGAAACCTTTCCTATGCCTTGAGGTGTATTTGGTCTATGGTAATAATACCATATTTTAAACCAACCAACACCCGGTGGCTGATTAGTCAATAGGACAATAACCGTCTTTAGTTCAAAAGATATTTCAGGGCACTCATTTAAGACTGGGTCGACGTATGAGCTCTTGTCGATGAAAAACCAAAAATCACTGCTCTGAAGAGAACTCGAACATATAACCATCCGTGTCGGGAGGCAAGAGTGCTAGTCAATGCGCAACCGGGCTCTCCGATTTTAACAGTTCAATTGAACTGTTGCTTGTCTTTACAGGACATTTCAATCAATCCTAGTTTGATTATCTATGGAATTGTTCTTTGCAATTGAAATGGTGCATGTCCTTTGCTGGACGTTGCGATAAATCCCAGTTTGATTATCTATGAAATTGTACGTTTAGGTGTATGTCACTGCTTTCTGAAATCAACGGTTAAGTTCAACTTAAGGTTAGTTTGAGGATTGAACGTCCTATCTCCGCATCGGCATACAGGAAGTTACAGAGCAAGCGCTTTTGTCCTTTCGTTCAATTTGGCGTTTAATGTAGGGATGGTAAACTAGCCATAAACATGCCCTAATGGTTAAATAGCTATAAGCTTGTTCTAATGGTTAAGTAGCTATACGCTTGTCCTAATGGTAAACTAACCATAATCTTGCCCTAATGGTTAAATAGCCATAAGCTTGCCCTAATGGTTAAATAGTTATAAACTTGTCCTAATGGTAAACTAACCATAAGCTTGCCCTAATGGTTAAATAGCCATAAGCTTGTCCTAATGGTTAAATAGCCATAAGATTATCTTAATGGTAACCTAGCCATAAGCTTGTCCTAATGGTAAAGTAGCCATAAGCTTGTCGTAATTGTAAAATAGCCATAAGCTTGCCTGCTGCGTACGAGGTTACGAAAAATTTGTTATATATTCTCTAATTAATATAGTATGTGGATGGGTGAATTATTTACAGAATATAAGCTGTACTGAGTTCATGTTTAAATGAAAACTAATATATCTGTTTGTATGAGTGTAAAAGAGATACTTTGCAAGCAATGAAGTTATGTGTGTTAATATTTCATTATGAATTGTTGCAATGTGTACAATTTATTCAGATCTTAATCGTATTCTTCAAATGTCTACGTAAAATCGAATTCTTGTGGGGGAAAAATGAAATCCATGTAACATAAACTTTATACAGAGATATGCAATAAACCTCTATGAAATCCATGTTTCAAATGTCTTTATAAAGTACAATGCTTTAAAATGTTTACATTAAATAAAATTGATTGTTACAATATAATTTGCATAGAAAATGTGAGTCTTGTTTCATTTATTGAATGTCCATTATTTCCTAGGATATTTGGATATTATAAATTAATGTAATGCATGTGTACAATAGAAATACAACCCGTAGGCTGGGGATACAAAAAGCAAAGATATACCGATAGATGCTGGCATCGGGGTGTGCAATGTTATTCCTTAATATATTGTAGGTCTCGACATAGTAAGGAGGAGAGGCCACTTCCCGTCGTCAAATAAAGATAGCCTCATAACAGGTACTGCCTTTGGGATGTGACGTGCCAGCCCTTCACACGTTCTAGGTCACGATATAATGAGGTGGAGTGCCAAGTCCCCTTTATCGGCGCCTTTCATCCTCAGACAATTCTCAATGACTTCGGACAAGTGTCTGGCACCAAAATGTATTATGCTTACTCGACATCAGAGCCGTTCTGGAGAAAGAAAGTAGCGACATCTGCTGGGGATTGAAAAAGCACAACTCCCTTAGTGGGCATGCGTTTCAATCAGAATAAAATTAATGGAACTGCGGTAAAGCTATAACAATGCAAAAAAAAACAACAACAACAAACAAACATATATAACATCTCATCTCATCATGTTCCTCTTGTACCTTGCGGTGTCGAGGTGAAGTATAAACAGCGGGACAGTGCCCGCTTATGGGCTTCATATATCGATATTCTCATGGACTCTGTTAATCCCTGCGTCCATCGTTTATGTTGTCGCCCTCTTCCTCTGCTTCCCTCTGGTCTGTCCATGATTGCGTGTTGTTGTATACTGTTAGTTGGTAACCTACTTGCATTGCCAAACCATTTGACTTGCTGCCTTCTAATAAAATCTAGTGCAGCTACAACCCCCACTTTAGTCCTGATTTCTTCATTTCTGATCTTATCTCTACTTGATACATTGAGTATTCTTCTCAGGAATCTCATTTCTGTTGTGATTTTTCTTTTCCTTTTTTATGTCATTATATGCATTGGTAACATAAAGTTGGTAAAGTAAAAGATTGGTAAAGATTGTGTTGAAAAGTGCTATCTTAGTAGTTATTGACACTTGTTAGTTCTTTAGTATTGGTGCCATTTGTCAGACGAATTTGTTTGCCTTATTGCATCGATTTTAGATCCCGTCTTCTGACTTGCCATTTGATGATATTATACTTCTTAGGTACTTGAAACTCATTCCTTGTTTCAAGGGGTGTTCATTTGGGTGAATCGTTGTTGCTTTTTCTTCTTTTGTTACCGTCATTACCTCTGTTTCACTTGTGCTAATTTTCATGTTATGTTCTCTACACATTTCATTTAGATTATTCATGTGGTCTTGTAATTCAGCTTCTGATTTTGCAATTAGTGCTTCGTCGTCCGCAAACATGAGTTCTCTAATGGTTAGATTTGCAGATGGTTCTTCTTCCGTCTTCTCGTCATGCGATGTTCTTATGGTCTCGGTTTGGCTGCTTTATTTATATATGTTGTCCATATTTGTTATGAACAAGAGAAGGGACATGACACAAACTTGTCGAACTTCGGATCTTATGGTGAAGGGTTCTGGGTGTCCTCCAGTTGCTCTCACTATGCATTCACTGTTGTTGTATAAGCTTCTACATAGGTTTGTTAGATATTTGCTCACTCCATATTGTTTAAGGATTTCCCACAGCTTATTTCTGTCTTCTCTATCAAATGCTTTTTCTTGGTCGACAAAGGCTAAGTAGAGTATATATAACATAACACAAAGTAATGCAGCTTTACAAAACACTAATACTGAAAATATAGCTGCATTACTTCGTGTTGTGTTATTTTGTTTACATTCCCACAGCTTTACCCAGTTCCGATTTGTATTACTTCTTATATTGCTTACATTTCTACAGCTTTACCGAGTTCCAGTCTGTATTACTTTTTATATTGCTTACATTTCTACAGCTTTAGGGAAGTTCCCAGTTTCATTACTTTGTGTTATGTTATATTATTTACAGTTCCACAGCTTTACCGCAGTTCCACTATCTCATCTCATCTCATCTCATCTCATCTCATCATGTTCCTCTTGTACCTTGCGGTCTCGAGGTGAAATATAAACATCGTGCGAGTGCCCGATTATGGGCTTCATGTATCGATATTCCCATGGACTCTGCAGTTCCACTATGTTTTCCGTAATTGTGTTCCGTAAAGCTGCATCTCTTATTATCTACGTGTTATTTTATATTTTATCAACTAGAAGCATATTAGAATGACACTAGGCCGTGATTCAGAATAGACCATACAGACTGGTTTGGATTAGGCTTAGGCTGGTATGTTTCTTCGCATGTTTTAGAAATGTCATTATCAACATACTTCATTCTAATAGCCAGAGATAATCATTATTAAGTGCCTTGCTTACTGGCATAGCCGATTATGCTTCTCCACATCGTACGATCTCCAACGGTATGTATCAGTTCATGCGCTGACACATTCCGTGTCATGACACAAAACTTCAAATAATTTTCTCCAGTTCATTCCTAGGTCTTTTTTTTCTGCAAATCCCTCCAGTTGTCCCTAAATATACCAGTGTTTATCTTTTCCTAATATATCAAAATATAATCTCTCTCTCTCTCTCTCTCTCTCTCTCTCTCTCTCTCTCTCTCTCTCTCTCTCTCTCTCTCTCTCTCTCTCTCTCTCTCTCTCTCTCTCTCTCTGATATTTGTGACAATTGTCCTTGCATCGTTACGTCTCTCAAAGCCTTTAGATTACTCATTTTGGCTGACTATGGAATTCTCAACATTCTTCTGTAAAACCAGTTCTCTTAAACTTCTAGGGATTATTAATGCTAGTTTACTAATTGTCCAGGATTCACAGCAATATGTTAAAACTGATTATCTGTAACATGAAAGAATTCTTTGTTTCTAAATTTCAATGTCAAGGAATCATCACATAAGATGTTCTTCATTTCATAAACATCCCGAAAGAACATAGTATTTATACAAAGACAGATTATATATTTAAAAAAAAAAGATTTCATATATATAAAAAAAATAAAAGTTATTTGTAAATCATTTTACAGGACGTCGCAGTCAACCACGGTATTTGTTTGGCTATTTGTGGTTTCTGAGCAAAATTAAGAGATTGGGAATTGTGTTCGTAACCCCTTTGTCACAGCGCTGATTCTATGTTGCATTACATATTTCTTCTTCTAATCTGCAATAAAAATGATGTTTTACCCCCAATGGGAATGTTCTTCATTTGATAAAATACAGTGTTTCCTTGACCAAATCAGGCCTTTTGTCTCTATGTTATATCTTCCATCTGATGATATTGATGTACCTAAATACTCTTATGTCTGTGCTTGGCCGAAATTAATATCATTGACTTCAATTGTTTTCTTGATCATACTTAGGGAAGATAATCATCGGATTTGACATTCTCAAATTAAATACATATGCCAAAATACGAATATGTGCTTATTCACTGTGTTATTGACTCATGTTGTTAAATAGATGTGTATATATTATTAATTGTAATAATGTATTTTTTTTTTTTGTTCTTGTTTGTTTTGTGTGTGTGCTATCAATACAGCAGGACTGTTTGGAACGAGAAACATTCCCAGCATATAGCGGCACACAAAGTTTGGGAACTCGTCTTGAAGATTGTCAGTCACCGCGATATCATGAAAATCTGCACAGGAATGTCATACAGCTGAAACTAACTGATATTTATTAGAACCAGTAACACAGGTGAATGATTGAGAATTATAAAGAAGAAGACAAAGAAGTATATTAAAACACTGTTTTAATTTTCATTGAGACAAATCAATATTTGTCTTTTTATATCTTCCTCTATG
>JACEFZ010027802.1:42500-127500 GCA_014155875.1 Cepaea nemoralis | reverse complement strand
GAAATGCGTTAACAATAGCAAAAATAGTTCCCAGTGCTGATTGTTATAGTGGCCACAATTTACATACAGATACATTGCGGATAAAGTAAAGAAAGTCAAGTATATAACAGGAAACACAAAATATGATTTGTGTACATTGAGTAATGACAAGGAAATACAAAACCAATTCAACATAGAAGTACAGAACAGATTTGATATATTGTCTGATCTAGAGATCCTATTTCAGGAAGTGGATGATCAGTCGGAAATGTTGAAGAATTCAATCAGTTTGGCTGCAGAAACAACTATTCCAAAATTAAAGAAGGTGGATCGTAAGAAATGGATGACTGAAGAAATTTTAAAACTACTGGAAACAAGAAGACTCAACAAAAATAACCCTGCCAAATACGAAGAAATTCACAGACAAGTCAGAATATTATGTAAGGAGGCAGAAGAAGCATGGTTTGAGAAAAATTGCATAGAAATTGAAAATCAACACAACAGACAGAATACCACATTAGTGAACAAAAGAATTCAGGAACATACTAGTAAAAGAACAAGTACATGAACATCAGCAGGCTGTCTAAAAACTAAAGATGGCAAAATCATAATAGAAATAGATCAGATTCTACACATATGGTCAGATTATGTGAAAAACCTTTATGATGATAACAGAGATGAACAGTATGATATTCGATTTAATAATGAAGGACCGCCAATTTTGAAGATGAAGGTTCGAAATGTTCTTAAACATATGAAAGCTGCCAAGGCCCCATGTTCAGATAACATCACAACAGAAATTATAAATGCTTTAGAAAAATATGGAATAAATCTAGTCACCAAACTGCTGAACACATTATATGTTACCGGAGATAAACCTTCTGAATATGTAATTCCGTATTTATTGCAATCCAAAAGAAATCAGGAGCCTTGGAATGTGATCAACATAGAACAGTTAGTATAATGAGTCACATCACAAAGATTTTGTTACGAATTATCATGCAAAGGGTGAGGAAGAAAATACAACCTGAAATAGAGGAAGAACAATGTGGGTTTGTAGAAGGAAAGGGTACAGTAAATGCTGTGATTAGTTATTGAAGGTTCTATAGAAGTAAGCAAAGATATAAATCTTTGCTTTATTGACTACACACAGGCTTTCGATAGAGTAAGACATGTCAACATGGTAGATGTGCTTGCAGATCTACAAATTGATGGGAAAGATATTAGACTTATATAAAAACATATACTTTGTAAACAACAAGTTCCCATAAGGACTGATAATAAAGTGGGACAATATCAGCCTACTAAGAGAGGTGTTAGGCAGGGATGTGTAATGTCTCCAGATCTTTTTTTCCCTATACAGTGAAAACTTTTTAGAAATGGAATACAAACTGACCAATAAAAAGATGTCAATTGAAACGAGAAAAAGAGTGTTGAGGTGCTCCATAGAGCCTGTTCTTATGTATGGATGTGAAACTTGGACAATAAGCAGTCAAGTTGGCTGCAGAAATGTGATTTCTGAGGAAAATGCAAAGAATACCATGGACAGACAGAAAAACCAATGACCAAGTACTACAGGAGACAAATGAAAATTGTAACTTGATTAGAGAAATTAGACCTAGATAGCCAAATGTTTTGGACATGTTATGAGAAGAAATGGATTGGAGAACTTGGTGACAACTGGCAAGATCGCAGGGAACAGACCATGGGGAAGGACGATAAGTAAATACATGGATGGCTTGGCCACATGGCGTGGTCGAAACAGGAACACTGAGCTGATCCACGACGCTGGTGATCGGGTGAAATGGCGAGTCATGATCACCCACACTTTACGGCTTGACACGTGATTGATTGATTGATTATGTTGTGTGATTTATGTAGTATGTACAAAACAATATGTAGTGCAATATGACATATAATAAATCGTGCAATCTATTGTTTGTGTCTTCGTTACTCAAATAGTACATTTTATTTACATTTTAAAAGAAAGTATGTATCATAATAATACTATTAATTGTGTACATTTCATGAGAAGATCGAATTACAATTCGTCCATTAAATTAGCCGAGTGTCCTTCACAGGACGTTGCAGTTAACCCCATAATATGTTGGATGTCTGGTATATTCTAGACAATGTTACTTCAGTAGTTTACTAGATTTTTCTGAACTGCCGGCGCCTCAAACCATCGACGTCAACGCAAAGAAGTCTGCTTCCAAAACGTCCGCTGCTGATTTTGAACCCACCACTCCGTAAACCGGGGAATTGTGAAACACATTTTCACTATCCACTACTGCACAGTGCCGTTTATACCTTTCATAACATAGTGTATCTTGACCTTTGCAGGACGTTGCGATGAACCCCAACACTAGTTTGATTTACTAGGCGCTTTTTACATTCAGTTCTTGACCATTGTTTTCTAAACGAGAAATCAACGTTGAAGTCCAGCTGATGGATACGGTTATATCAAACAACCATAACGTGATAAATCAAGACTCCTGTACTCATAACTGTTATCAAACATGACGAGCATCAAGGTACTCACCAGCACTGTAATCATCATGGTGATTGTGGTTCTCTTTAAGTCTACTCGTGGGAAAGGAGTATTTGACTGGATCAAGTACGACAAACTCGATGAAATAGATGTCCGCTTCCGTTCTGTGAATGGCGGAACCTGCAGGTCTAGAAGTAAAGACCAGATGACCATGCGCCCGGATGTAGTCTCTCAGCTTCCGGTCTACAACAAACTGTTGTCGAAGGTGTGGTATGCTAACAGAACAGCGCTCATTCATTTGCACAACATGGCGCTGAATAGAGCTTTCTTTTACAGGTGAGTTCACGACAGCGAATGTACAATTATTTGTACTGATACTAAAGAGGTACGGAACATGCATAGAGAACTGATCTACGACTCTTGTGATGGTGTGATAGTGCGAACCATGAGAGTCCACGCTTGTCGGCATGGCACATGAGGATGATGATAAGCACGACTATTGAGACATAATTACTTGTGACGTGTTGTTTAGCAATAACGGCCATACTAAGTCACAGAAGGTGGTGGGTTGGTAAGGTAGTCAGTACCTTTCTGACCTGGACCGTCAGACCACCTGAACATACTATTATCATCATCATGTGCCATGCCTGTAGGCTTGGGGAATAATTGGTCGGCGTTTCACGATCAATAGTTGTTCGGGGCGAAGTGGTTACGTCGACCACCTAGGGATCCGAAGGGTGTGGGCTCGATTCCGATATACGTTGTGCTTTTCACAAGTGTAATTTTCTGGTAATACTCATGGGGTTCGTCACCAGAGCTACGGAGTTCGCGCTTTATGCGATGTGTTCGGCAGGCCGTAATGCAGAAAGAGACGGAACCATGTGGGATAAAACCCCGTGCAATAAAGTCGATCTTGCTTGTTAAATGCTTTAAACTAGAGTTTCAGATCAGGCCTTTGTTTTCTTGTCTCGATTTTTCCAAGCCGTCTAGGTATTTCTCAGTGTCTGCCTCTTTTTTTTTTTTTTTTGCATCACGATGCCTGTTGTCATTAAGTTGTTAAAATAATTTCTCCTCAGAACATCTTGAATGTCTACAACTAATCGTCTATTGCAGTGGTTCTCAACCGGTGGGGAATTCTCCCCCCCCCCCCCCCTCCCACACCATGGGGGAATTTTAGGGTTCCCAAGGGGGAATTAAGATTATTTAAAGATCGCGTTAATACATGAACCGATTACTTAATATTGTTTTCCCTTCCATACGTTGCAGTTCTGTACTTCTCGCCCTTCTGAAATTCGTTTTATAACATACGTAGACCCGCAAATCACGTTTTAAGTAGACGTCTAGACTTTTTCTAGTATGTGTTATTAAATTTTCTTCTCTTCTTCAGCGTTCCGAGCCATTGAGGTTCTTTTCTGCAGATACAATCCGTATCCATTCGTCTCTCTGGTGGACCTTCTCTTGCCAGTCGTTGATTCCAAGTGCTTGTAGGCCTATATATGTATTATCTCTCCACCGTCTTCTTGGTCTACCTTGGGGCCTACGGTCATTTATTTCCTGAGTGTAAGCGAGTTTTGTTTCCCTATTTTCTTCCATTCTTTCTATATGCCCCAGCCATTGTAGTCTATTAGCCTTCATGATACCAGTGATTAGCGGGGAATTAAACAGATCATACATGTCTTTGTTACTTCTTCTTTTCCACTCTCCACTTTGTGTATCCCTAATGGGTCCAAAGATGCGTCTTAAAATTTTGTTCTCAAAGGTTTGTAACAAGGCTTTGTCTCCTTTCGTTGTACTCCAGGTTTCAGAGCCATACAGCACAACTGGTCTGATCAGTGTTTTGTATATTGTGATTTTGGTGTTACGAGATAGCGCCTTTGATTTTAATAGATATTGTAGTGCATAGTATATCGTATTTCCAGATTTGATTCTAGTTTGTATTTCTTCCCTTATGATGTTGTAGCAGTTGAAGATTGTACCCAGGTATTTGTGTGTTTCCGTTCTTTTAATGTCAATTGAAACGAGAAAAAGAGTGATGAGATGCTACATAGAACCTGTACTTTTATATGGATGTGAAGCCTGGACAATGAGCAGCCAGGCTGAAAAACATCTGATGGCTGTAGAAATGTGGTTTCTGAGGAAAATGCAAAGAATACCATGGACAGCCAGAAAGACCAATGAAGAAGTCCTTCAAGAAACAAATGAAGATCGTAAACTGATCAGAAACATTAGACGTAGACAGTCACAATTTTTTGGGCATGTTATGAGAAGAAATGATTTGGAGAACTTGGTGACAACTGGTAAGATCGAGGGGAACAGACCAATGGGAAGACCTAGAAACAAGTATCTGGATGGCTTGGCCTTGTGGCATGGTCGAGACAGAAACACGGAACTGATCCACGACTCTGTTGATCGAGTGAGATGGCAGAACATGACCGCCCACGCTTACCGGCATGGCACATGATGGATGGATTATCTATTTGTATGTGGCCAGAGTTTTTAGCCATTCCATCTCTTGAAATTACCATATATTCTGTCTTATCTTGGTTGATAACCAGCCCCATCTGTTGGGCTTTTTCCTTTAAGTGAGTCAATATTTCCAATGTCCACTTTTCAAATGTCCACATTTCAAATGTTCACTTTGCCCTATAATATCTATATCATCTGCATAACCAAGCAGCTTGGATGTTCCTCCAAAATCACATTCCTCCTTTACCTTCCTTACAACTTTTTCTAGAGCCAGATTGAAGAGTAGCGGCGATAGTGCATCACCCTGTCTCAAGCCAGATGTTATTTGGAAAGGGTCTGATTTCCTGCCTTCATATGTTACTATATTATAAGTATCTTCCATGCATAGTCTGGTCATGTTGATTAACTTCCTTTGTATTCCAAATTCCTGCATAGCATTCCATAGAATATTCCTATGGACACTATCATAAGCCTTTTTAAAATCCACAAAAATGTTATGGAGATCTCTTTTATATTCCCAATTTTTCTCGGCTATTTGTCGTAAGATAAATATCTGATCTATTGTTGATCTGTTTTGTCTAAAACCCGCCTGGTAGTCACCTAATATGTCTTCTGAATATGGTTTTAGTCTATTTAGTAATACTGCAGATAGTATCTTATAGCTTGTGGACTGTAGTGATACTCCTCTATAATTTTCACATTGGAACTTGTCTCTTTTCTTAAAGATAGGTATCAATAATGACTCTTTCCAGTCATTGGGTAATTCTTCTGTCCTCCAGATTTTTATTATTAATTCGTATAGCTTTAGATGTAATGCATGACCACATGCCTTTATATAAATTCAGCAGCAATTCCATCAGTCCCAGTTGCCTTATTGTTTTTAAGTCGTGTGATTACATATAGGATTTCTTCAAATGTAGGTTCTTCAATTTGTGGTTCACATGTTAGAACCTCTTCCTGTGGGAAAGTGTTACTTGGAGCTTCACAATTTAGTAATTCAAAAAAATATTCTTTCCATGTGTTGCACATTTCCTCATTGGTATTTATCATATTCCCATTTTCGTCTTTTAAACCATATGTGTTTTGTTGGTGCCCTCGTTTCATTGACTTCAGTTCTTTATAAAACTTTCTGGATTCATTTTTCTGGTGATTAGTTTCCATATCTTTGATTATATTACTCATATATTCTCGCTTCTGCTGTCGGACTATTTTTGTAGCCTCTTTACATTCATTTCTATAATGTTCTTCCTTTTGGATGTTGTTGATGTCATTTAACCATAAATGTCTGGCATTCTTTTTCCTAATGACTGCTTCTTCACATTTTTGATTGAACCACCTGTTCTTTTTATGCGTGGTTAACACACCGAGACATTCTTCTGCGGTAGATTGAATTGTATTCTTGATGTTCAACCAAGTTTGGTCAACGCTTTCCTCCAAAGGGTTTTGCAGAGTTTCAAGTTTACATTTTATTTCATCTGTAAATTTATCTTTGACTGTAATTTCTTGTAGTTTTTCTCTGTTATATGTTGGATGTAATCTTTGTAATTTAGTATAGAAAGCTCTCTTAAGTTTTATTTTAAATTTTGCTCCAACGAGGAAGTGGTCACTGTGGCACTCAGCTCCTCTATAACTTCTAACTTGCTGTATGTTTGATGCATTTCTGTTGTTAATTAAAATGTGATATATTTGATTATATGTTCTCTTTAGCTTCAGGTTTTACGTATACTGTGTAAAGGGAGGGGGAATTTACAGGGAAGACATACGAAAGGTGGAATATTATTCTGAACATATTTTGAAGGCGTTCATAGGCCAAAATAGGTTGAGAACCACTGGTCTAGTGAATGTGTGGTTCGCAAATGCTGATTACTGGACTACCAAATTGGCTGATGTCTCCCATTATTATTCTTTAAAGTTTCCTCAGAAATCACATTACCGTACCAGTAGTTTATAAGAGAAATAATCTGAGGAATATTGTTTCAATGAATTTCTTGTGACGTGCAAGGAGACCGTTGCAGTGACTTGGCCGAACTACGTGCCTGAATACCATCTATGTTTTATTATAATCAGATGGATACATGCGTAGTGATGCCAGTGATGAAGGAACGACTCTTGTACACTGATTCGAAATGCAAAGATACGACAATGCACATATTAAAGGAATGGGTTGAGATGAGTTAAGAAACGACATTACTGCACTCAAGACATTCCCACACGCGCTCCGTCCCCTCGTACAACAGCCAGCTTAGAGTCATATTTCTAATGGTTCCAACTATCATCTGATTGAAAATTCACCTTGTCTTTCCTCTCAGGTTTGAGATTCGACCAGAGCCCGCGCCGATCCCCAGGCATATCATTCTCTCTACACACGTGTTCTCAGTCTGTTCCACCGTTTTATTTACCTGGTCTCACAGGTTCGCGACCACCTCTCTCTTGTCCATAATTAATCTACCACGGAAGGTGCATTCCCGGCCAGTCTATCAGCCCGTTTGTTCCCCTGCACTCCCGCTCGACCAGGGCAAAATACATAATAAATAATATTCTCACAATCTGTGACCTCTGAAACGAGGCAGCTATCCTACACGAAACATCCCTTTCTACTCCTTATTAGGCATACTCCGTGAGACTCTAATGAATACGATGTATGTTGCAGCGGTCTTCTCCAAACATAGAAAAGCTGCTGTTACTGCGTCTACCTCCATGTTATTACAGGACAATGCACTATACACTGAAATAAATGTTTCATCTAGACTGATTTGACAGGTTAGAAGTGCATCTAATTTGCAACGGGGATACTTAACACATATGAATGTTGCTATGTGCTTAGAGAGTATGGGCATGACAGCTTTTTAATGTTGTCGTGACTTAGAATATTTGATGACAATAACACTCCTCACCATAACGGCAGCTTAGACCAGGCAGTTTTCGTTACCTTTTACTAACACAATTCGCAATCCCATACCACGTTTGAAACACAGATACGAGCGATTCGGAAGTAGACTGCTTCGCGGTTGTTTTCATGGAATAGTATGAATGGCAGTAGTTCATAATGTAATGGCAAGCTACTGAACGAAAACGGGGCAAGAAATCACAAACAGCCAAACATGCTGGGATTTAATTGCGATGTCATGTAAAGGATATGCAACCAACTAACGTTATCAGTATACATAAAGAAGGAGAAGCTGGTAGCAGCTGACATTGCATGTATTTGAATGGTTCTTGGAGACACATGATGAAGCAGTGTAATAAGTGATTTTGTTAAGCAATTTGATGCATTTCCTATGTTTGCCTTCATCAAATGACAGAAACAGAAAATGAAATGTTTTGGCGATGCATCAACAGTCCGTTTTCCACAACCTTCACTGAGAGATTCAAGCAGAAAGAATTAATAGTTGGTTCTTATAAGAGGTTACATACATAGTGTAACTGATGCAGGAAACATTAGAGTGTGTGAGAGACATAAAAGAACTGCTCCCAGAACTCTAGTTATATCCTGACGATTCGAGGCAAAGAGGAATAAAGAAGAAGGAAAGCAACAGCAGCAGCAGAAGCAGCAGTAGCAGCAGCAGCAGCAGCAGCAGCAGTAGCAGCAGCAGCAGCAGCAGCTATGGCAACAGTTAAAGGAACAGCAACAGCAGAAATTGAAGACGAAGAAGCACAAGAACAAGCAGAATAAGAAAAAAGGTAAACAACAACAACAACATAATATTAAGATTAGAAAAAGAAATAAAGAACAGCATAATTAATCACAGTTAGCCTGACAGAAGTTTCCCCGCTATTCTTACTGCGTACATTTACATGTATTTGTTTCTCTTTCGCTACCCAGCTACATCCTACAGAGGATGAATGACTCAGCCTCGTTCTCTAAACAGCCCAACTGGCTATACTACTACTTCAGTACTTCAGCAGATGTGAACGCCAACCCCTTCATGCTCAATGGTAGCGCTTTCTATTTCGACAATAACTGTCATTTTCCTAACTGGTAAGATTGTGACATTGTTAACTAGAATATTAATTATTGCTTCCGGGAGCATATTTCGTTCGTGTCACTGGAAAATTACACCTAAATAAACGGTTAATGCCGATTCCCATTGCCTGTCGTAGTCTGCACATTAAATTAAAATGGCAATGTTTAACGTTTTCAGTGTGACAATTAAGATACAATCGTTTCTTTGATTAATATTGTTTTCAGAGCAGACATCATGCACTCAGGACCTCCCCACACATGCTTCATTCCCCTCCTCAAAAGTCCCCGAAGAGTTCCATTGCTAATAGTTCCAGTGGTAGTTTGTTTAAAAGTCCTTACTGTAGTCACCGTGGCGAAGTGGTCAAGCCTTCTGACTCGGCTCCGAAGGTTGTGGGTTCGATTCGGGAGGCGTTCTTCTGTTCATGAGTGCATTTTTTTCGGAGACTCTTGAGGGTTGTCGCTGGAACTACGGAGTTCGTGCTTTGTGCGATGCTTTCGACAGTTCGGAAAGAGACTGAGCTAAATGGGATAAACACCCGGTGCAATGAGGTCTGTCCTGTCAATTTTTAAGCGACAGTTGTTCCTCTACGCGTTAAGCAACGTTCAGAACCTTTAGAACAAGTCTCTCCAGATAAAATACTCTGTTCCATTGCTTCTCCTCCTCGTCACAGACAACCTTCAAGACATCAATATATTCCCACACATGCTCCAGTCCCCTCATCAAAAGGCACCGATGAATTCCAATGCTGCTATTTTCAGTAATAGTTTGTTTAAAAGTCTACACGCATTGTGTATCGATCAGAAAATTTCTCACACCTTTGTGTACGAGTCTCTTCAGATATGAAAACTTTTTGCAGCTGCTCCTCCTCCTGGTCCCTGGGAGCCTTCAACACATTACTACATTATCACAATTGTCAAAACTTGCCAAGCACGTGTCTATCTCAGAGTCAACGTAAACACACAACATCCACTGCATAGCGAGATTAAGAAGGTAAAGGGCAGCAGGTTATAAAGAGTAAAGTCGTGGATGGGTCAAGCCGAAGACATTCTTCAGCAGGTGTGTTCTCTTGAGGACTTAGAACCTGGCGAGTAGTGGGTACAAGTGCCAACAGAATTATGGGCACCCTTTCTTTTCGGTGTGCATCCAGCTTTCCAGGAAATGCAGACCAGAAAATCCAGCTGCTGTGGACGTGGAAATGCAGGCTCTGATCTTCGAGAACTCTTTAGAGAAGGATGTTGTCATTTACACGAATGGGTTGGTCGTCCGAGGAGTGAGACGTTCATCGGCCTTTACGGCTCAGGGTGGAGATACAATTGTGAAAGAAGAGTCTAGCGATTTGCTTTGACCACAAGCAACCTGACTATGGATGTTATAGCAGTAAGTAGAGCAATAACATGGCTCGAGACACAGACAATCAATCCGGCATGTGTCGTTAGTGACTCAATGAGTATGCTCAGAAGGTTAAAGATGGGGTGGGTCCTAAGAGGTGGGTCCTAAGAGTCGCTGTCTCTGGAGCGGTCTCGGCTGGCAAAGTTTTGATTCATCTTCGTGCCAGGGCATGCCGGTGTACAAGGGAATGAGCAGGCTGAGAGGCTTGCAGGTGGAAGACGGACGAGCCATGGACCAGGCAGACATTCTGAATGCTACGAGAAGTAAGTCATTAAAGAGAACCAAGCGATGACTGGGAATCTACAACCAAGGTCAGGCTGCGAGAACAGCAAGTTAAAAGAGGTGTGACCAAACAAGAACACTAGCAGGAAGCGAAAGAAGAGTAATAAACCAACACAGAACTGGTGTCATGAGCCGCTACACGCTGCGGGATTTGCTGAGGAGGGGTTCCGAGCACTTATGGACTGAATGGTTCGATGTGCAATGAGGATGATCTATCGACTAACTAACTAACTAACTAACTAACTAACTAACTAACTAACTAACTAACTCGTCAAAAGCCACGGATGAGTTCCCATGCTGAAAGCTTTAATAGTTGTATGATTATAAGCTCGTCTGACTTTTCATGTAGGCGATGACTACTGTCCAGAGCCTCTACTCACTGCTCTAGTAGCAGTTTGATTATAAGCTCGTCTGACATGTAATACGTTAGTGACATTGTCTATGGTTATCACTGGGAAACTATGCCTTCAGTTTTTCTTTATATAGAGTACTAAACTGGCATTAGAGATCATGTCATCATTGGAGATCATGTCATCATTGCAGATCATGTCATCATTGGAGATCATGTCATCATTGGAGATCATGCCATCGTGTGATATCATGTCATCATTTGGTATCATGTCATCATTGGAAATCATGTCATTATTGGAGATCATGTCATTATTATAGATCACTAGCTGACCCGGCCCGGCTTCGCCCAGTCCCTGGTGGGGAGCATCTCATTTAATTCATATAAGTAGTCATATAAGTTCTCGTTCCCGTTACCGACTGTCTGTCTGTCTGTCTGTCTGTCTGTCTGTCTGTCTGTCTGTCTGTCTGTCTGTCTGTCTGTCTGTCTGTCTGACCCGGCCCGGCATTGCCCAGCTCCTGGTGTGGAGCATCTCATTTAATTCATATAAGTAGTCATATAAGTTCCCGTTCCCGTTACCGACTATCTGTCTGTCTGTCTGTCTGTCTGTCTGTCTGTCTGTCTGTCTGTCTATCTGTCTGCCTGACCCTGTCCGGCTTCGCCCAGTCCCTGGTGGGGAGCATCTCATTTAATTCACATAAGTAGTCATATAAGTTCTCATTAAATTCATACAACAAAAAAAGTAACTTAAAAGAATGTCCTTCCAGACACCATCCATTATTTTTAATGAAAACGCTTGCTAATCACCTGCATGACTACAGTAACTTCTTAAGCAAATAAAGATGAGTTACAATGTTATGCATTGTGCATTATTTTTATGAAAACTTTAAAAATGCCTTACAGTTTGTATCATTATTTATTATAACTCATATGCCGGTACATAACTATGGACACAGAGTTTATAAATCTTTGAAAACGATGCCACAATATGACTATAAGTTATACAGAAAAGTTATGCCCCTTGAAATAACTTTTACGGAGTTAGGTCCCCTGAAATATATACAATTATAATGAAAAATGAAAAATGAAATAATACTGAGTAAGCAGGCGATTTCACACTAAAAAAATATCACAGTTGACAGCTCTGGACTGAAAGGAAGGCGTGTAGAAAATTTCATCTCAATCGGATGGGCCGTTCGCGAGCGCACAAAGGACATACATAGATACAGACAGACATACGATCCTTATTTATATATAAGATGTCATTATTTGGTATCATGTCATCAGAGGAGATCATTTCATCATTGGAGATCATTTCATCATTGGAGATCATGCCATCATTGGGTATCATGTCATCATTAGGGACATTGTCATTATTGGAGATCACGTCTTCATTGGAGAGCGTGTCATCATTTCAGAATATGATTTTCAGTATAGATGTCATCATTGGAGATCATATCACCATTGGATACCATGTCATCATTTGGTATCACTTCATCATTAGGTATCATGTCATCATTGGATACCGATATTCAGTAAATCTGCTAAAAAGCACGTTTTCTCCAAGAAACTGCCCAGTTAAAACGTTACTTGCATGTCTCGTATGGGACATTGCAATCGAACCCAACATTTTGAATTGTTTGTGATTTACTAGGCTAGTTTACGCTTTGTAGTTTATCATTTATTTCTGAACGACCGACGCTCATGTCATTGTTAAAAATGCCCACAACGCGATCTGTTTCCAAATCGTATGCAACTGATGTCACAAGCGCCATGCGGGGTTGCGAATTCTGTTCGCTACCCCCGCGTCATAGACTTCGGTAACTCAGTACCAAGTTCACTTCTAATTACCTGTTTTGCTTTAATGCACATGTTCATATTCTAATATTATGATTTAATGTGGAAATTTTATTGTCATTTTGTCTTTGTTGGATTCTCCCATGACGAATTTCTCTCTGGATGTTCTCTCAGGTTCATTACAGTCCCTTTCAACAGAACACTTCGTCTCTTTGCTCCCAAAGCCTTCAGATGGGACGACTACAGAGACCCAGACAATTTGCTTAGAGAACCCACAAGGACCGTTGTCAAAGTCAACGATCTTGGAGCTGGGACATTCAAGAACTACACACACCCTGGCTATAAAATGAACACTTGGTATTGCACTACATATGCCGTAATCCGTGTTATTTGACAAATCCTTAAGCCTTGATCGGCAACTGGTCTAGGATCAAAGCTCCGACAGGCTGACATTAATAGCATTACATTGCTGATTCGGCAGCGTCTGCAGCTTGCCTGGTTCCATATGTATTGGTATTGCCTTTCCTCTGGAGTAAACTAGGCAGGCAGAGAGAGGGATCATGCTGCATGGGCAACACATGGCCTCTACAATTCAGCCCAGGCTTTGTGGTATGGAGAGGTTTATTAGTTTTTTTTTGCGCTCGCTCGCTTTAACCTCAAGCGTAGCCCAAACACGTTACTTCTAGTAGTGATGGATTGAATTTCGCGTGAGGATTAGCTTTCCCTATTAACAATGTCCCTCGCCATCAGGCGAACCCACTCCGACTTCAGAGGTACTTGTAATTTACGTCCCCAAGTCAAGGACGATACGTCAATATTTGAGTCCAACTGGCCGTGTAAGGGATGAACCCCTGATCTCGGCATCAGCACACCGGATGTTTAAGAACACACGTTCTGATCAATTCGGCCACGCTGACCTACATGGAGAGGCATAACATTCGCCACCCCATGGAATGTATTTGTTGGGCCTTGTTGGAAGCACAATGTAAGAAACTATGGTCTGTCAAGACGCCAAGGTGCCAGTGAGTGAGATATTTGTTGAGTGCTCGGGTTGAATACGACGTCCTTGGGGGGCCTGCACCTAGCATTGTTGTTGTGTTAACTAAAACTATCATTAACTGTTGCCTGCGCAGAATTCATGTTCCGTGGCGTTGGTGATCATGTCTGTCTGTAGCCCGCTGTCTGGTACAGAATAGAAGGGCTAAAATAGAATGACATAACGCCCAATACGAAATTTACATAGGGAGCTAAGCAGATTCCAGCAAATCAAATAGTGTGAAAAAGACAATGGCCCTGCATAGGACACACAATGAGAACACCTGATACTATTATAGGGTGTATTTTTAATGACTGTGCAGTGTTTGAAAATATTGCCGGTCCAAGTTTTGTATTCACCCTCTATAAAGTTTATGCAATATAATAGGTAAACGAAACATGGAACGGTGACATTTGTAAACACTGCACAATCATTTAAAATACATCATATATCTCTAGAATATTCTTTCTCTGGAACACACAGGGCAACGGAAATAAAGGCGGCAGAAGAACATTGAGAATAGAGTTAGATGCAGGGATGAAATAAATAATACGGGGATATGGATGGAGCTGCAGGTGTCTGCAAGTGATAGGACAGATTGGCGTAAGTTGGGTGTGAGCGTATTCTCCAATAATGGACACAACACAAAAGAAGTAACGACCAGGTGTCACCAGGTATGGGGCATTCAGTTGCAACATATTACTTTATTATAAGTTTGAGTATTAAAAAGATCACTTCCACTGCACACAGATATATCAATACGTTCTTCAGTCTCATCTCGTATATCACATAAGGAGAATGTCGGCACGGTGCAAGAGAGCCAATGCGGAGAGGGAGATCCGAACCAGAGCTTCCTATAATGACACTTGCCAAACATTTCCCAGTCCCAGTGAGTCTTGGTTTTCAGTTAAAACAATTCACGGAAAGTGATCATTTGTATCTACAGTGTTTGATTTCTAACTGCCGTACACATTTTTGTTGATAGTCTGGCCGAGTTACAGTACCTCGGGCACCTATTCGGGAGACTCGTGTTCGAATCCTCGGTATGGTGGATGATTCTTTTTGAATGTGTCGAGGAAAAAAAATTCTGACCTGCCCAGTTCGCGGCGACTGCACTACTCAGTTGGCCTTAATTTCTCTGGCGCAAGACCCACTCCTCCCCCTGTCCTACACCTCCAGATACACCAGGCAGTGACAGTAGACGCTTATGTGTGCGCAAGGTCCACACTGACCCGCCTTCTTTTTCACCTCTGCCCCAGAAGACTAGCCTTCAATTCCACTATCCGAGGACCAAGGAGAAATGCCTCGGCCGTTTCCTATCCTGTAAACATGTACTCTATCTAACTGTGCTTGGTGCCAGGTTTGAGTGTGTTTGTGGAGAACGGTGCAACGCTACATCTTACAGAGCAGTACAACTTGGAAACCAAACAGGGTTGCTAATGAAGAATGATACCCACTAAAATTAATCAGAAAGCCATTCCAATATCCATAAATTAACACATAAGCGAATACATACACGAGCATACATCTCACAAAATGATAGCTAGGTAGAAAGTCTCATAATTGGGATGCATGTTAATTCTCTATCAGGTCTTATTCAGATATTACTGAGCTACAGTATAACTGTAGACGGTACTACCTGCTTTATGTTAACAGAATGTTTTGCTGCGCTCACCAAATCCATCACCTCACATTGAACCTACGGCTTTGGGCGGAAGAACACAGCTGGGAGGGTACAAGCCTTAACCTATAGAGAGAAAATACTACGTAAAGACTAAATGTCATGATAGGCGGACAGGTAGAGCATTTTATTGTTGATCCGTCATCTTCTGCACCTTGTCTTGTTCCAGATGTATTGGTGTTATCTTTCCTCCGGAGTAAACTTAGCTGGCAGATAGAGGGATCAAGCTGCAATATATAGAGAGGTATAATTCCATTCCTGGTTCCCACCCCAGGTTGTAGTTATCATACCTAATTTGAAAAACAATGTAACAAACTATCGGCTGTCAAGACTCATAATATCCTGAGTGAATTTCTGTTTATTCTAAATCTGGACAGGTATAAAACTTGGCTGCCAGATGTGACAGGAGACAAAGATTCCCTGACCAAATTTACATATAATGTTGGAATTAGACGCTCTAATAAAACGGGTAATGTATTTACGTCTCATATTTATTCGTGTAGATCAATTCACGTTATCATACACATGCATCAATAATACAGAGAAAGGGGAGAATGAGGTTGTTGAGGAGATAGGGTAGGTGGAGAGTAGGAACGTTTACATAATGTGTTAAAATCTTTGCTTACGTGTGATTGTTGCGTATTCTAAGAAAATAAAGGTATTTGCATATCCTTTACATGACGTCGCAGTCAACCACAGCATGTTTTAGCTGTTGGTGATTTCTTGGGAATTTTACTTTCAGTAGTTTATCATTGTTTTCTGAACGAAGAAGTAAAGTTGAGATCTTTCCTTTCCGAGAGCGTCAAGTGATTTCATATAATTTGTGTACAACTTTAAACATTTGCTATTTTGTACTAGTATCTCCCAGAATGCACCACCTTTGGTATCTAATTGATTGATTGATTGATTGAGAGTTCCAACACCAATAGTTCCAGTGGCAATCTGATTATATGTCCGTTTCGCCTTTCCTCTGAGCGTCGAGTGGTATCTAAATGATATGGTTTATGAAGTATTAAAATCATTGCACTATGGGCTATATATGCACTGTACAGAACAGTGTCACAATCAAAGTCTTTTTGATAAACAAAGACACTAAAGATGGTATTGGTTGTGAATCAATTCGAAAAACCAAGGAACGGAATTGGGGAACATAATTTATAGTACAAAGCTAGGAGGGAAGAGGAAACTTGTTGAACAAGGACATGACATGAGAGATCCGAAAATGAGAAATATTTTCAATATTTACAAATATCTGTGCTAAGTGTAAATATACAAACCATCCAGAAAAAGGTGGTTTTTAAGCAGGATAGTGCTGTCTTTCATCCGATGGCATAATGTGATGGCTGTAAAAAAAATTCGCAGACCTAAAATATTCACTTGAAATATTATTCTCTTTTCCTTGGCTGCTCTTCTCAAATGCAGGACATTTCATGACGAAGACTTATGAAAGCTTTGCCTTCTTTGGACCGTCCATGCCCGGTGCCAAGGAACAGGACCCTACAATGCTCCCTGTTCAGTGGACAGCTCCGTACTTTGACTGTGGCGGCTCCAACAAATGGGTGGTCAGTGCTGTTTCGCCAGTGGTCGACTACATGCCCAGATATTCGAACTATACACATTTGCGAAGACAAAGGTTGGTTATGTTTGTAAAGTAGGTAAGTAAAAATATGTAACCGATACTTGCATAACCATTGAGGCGTAATGGTCATATTGTGGTAAATCCACATGTTTATGGACCAACCGGAGATTGACTGACATATACTTCTTATTTCCAACTGTTGAAACATTCACAGCATTCATTCGTTCACTCATTCAGTAGCATGTCCTTTGCAGAACCTCCCTCACATACCAACTTTTCGGAAAACGTCTCAGTCAAATGCAAGATGTCCTGCTTCTGAAACACTCATCTGGAGATCATTTGCCACATCCTGCACCCATCTTCCCTTTGGCCTTCCTCTTACTCTATTTCCGGACATATAGCCCTCAATTATTGTTCTCTCTAAACTGTCATGACATTTGAAGTGACCAAAATATTTCAATTTTAGATTTGAAGATTTAGTTAGTCAGTTAGTCCGACAGATCATCCTCATTGAATATCGAACCATTCAGTACCCAAGTGCTCAGATCCCATCCTCACTAAATCTCACAGCTTGTAGCCTTTCACGACACCATTTCTGTGTTGGTTTATTAATCTTCTTTGGCTTCCTGCATAGTACGCTTGTCTGGCCACATCTGTTTTAACTTGCTGTTCTAGCAGTCTGACCATTGTTGTAGAATCACAGTCATCATTTGGTTCTCGCAAACTTACTTCTCATCCAGTTAGAGCATTCAGTGTATCAACCTGATCCATGGCTCTTGGGCCCTACACAGTAGCCTGTTCTTCAGGTCAAAATGGCGGCGGACAGTTGTGAGTTGAAGATTTGATTTTATAGACCTGTACTCCCAATTCTCTATTCTACAATGCGTTAAACGGGTACCAGAAACAGGCCAATGAAGTAAAACCTTACAGGGGTGACATTAACCACAGCTTCAACCAAATGCTAATTACTCAAATCATATATGGGTCTAGCACCATATGCTCAAAACACCTCATGTCGTAGAAAGGTGTCCTACACTTTACCCGTTTTAATTGTGGATATTGTTACTGCCAACAAACGTGATCGGTTACCAGTTATTTCCACACTTACATGTCTATGGACTCACGTAGATGATAGAGCTCGCTTGTGACAACACACTACTACTACCGGATGTTTGTAAAGTCTCACTACACTTTGTATGTAGAGCAAATAAAAAAAAGAAATATTTCTTCCTGTGATAACACCATTCTATTTGGATCGCAAATGATTACTCCAGCAGACGACATCCATTTATTGCATATTGCTTCACGATGGACTGTGGAGTACATTTTGTGGTGACAAAATGTACTTCATGTTTCAAATTTGGTCTATATACAAAGTGTAGTGAGACTTTACAAACACCCGGTAGGTCTATCGGGACGTGTGAGAAGGAAACGTGTTTCTTGAGCGAAGCAATGTGTCTATTTAGAGCTCAAAGGTTACAATCCCTGTGTGCTTGTAGTGTCTGGCGCTTTCTCTGATTTACACTTCTTTTCCTGGTCAATTACGGGCATTAGTTTAGTTTAGTCGATGGATCAACATCACGTCACACGAGTGTAACCCATATGTGCTCCGTTCTCCTCCTAACTCAAACCTGAGTCTGGAGAAACTCAGCTCAGTGCACGAACTCCGTAGCACCGGCTAAGATCCTGAAATACTTTGGGTAGATTTTTAACTGGCAATTTTGCCCGGGCAGCTCCGTTTGGCTACTCTTGTTCGATTTCCAACTGCCAGGGGATTTTTTGCGTGCGCAACAATACACACAGGCGTCCGATCTCACCCAGAGACCAGGGGAAGGTTTATTACTAGAAGTCCACGTTAAAAAATCCCGGTCCTCACCGGGGCTTGAACCCGGAACCTCCAGCACTCGAGGCGGACACCATACCTCGAGACCACGCAGCATTCAATCCCTATGATTTAATTTATAATTATATTTCCCTGCCAAGGGATTGATAGAAATTAATATTTAGATTTACAATCGTGTGCAGGATAGTGGGACTGATCGTCATGGACATTGACCTGAATAAGATCGACTTCAACGCGTGTGGAGTCAGTCCTGGCAACCCTGGTCCTAGCTACCTCTCCGGAATAGATAAGTGCAAGAAGACTACTTCGGTGAGTCCGTCTGTTGTTGGTTCCTGCTGCTTGTTGGTTTACTTGCCATGTTGCTTGTCTGTTTAATTGTCACTGTTTTGTTTAAATTAGAAGTAAAAATATCGTACAGAACACATTTGTACACATGTTGAGAGGTTTAGAACACCTGCTTGCATCCATGGGAAGGGGATTGTGCAATGACAACCAAGACCTAACCCCACTCAGCCTATTTGTGTTGCACTGAACCACGCCCTATAACATTCTAATACCACCCATTGCCTTGCCGGCTGGAGTGGGAGTTCATGCCTCACCATAAATTGCGATCTCCGACGGCATGGAGATCATGGAAATTCGTGTATTGACTCCCTTCCGTGCCATGACACAAGACTGTCAAGAATATTCTCACGTTGTATTCTTCTATCTCTCTTTCCTCAAATCTGTCTGGTTGTCACATGTTCCAGGATTTGCCCTCTCATAATGTGGCCAAAAATATAAACGAACTGTTTCTTTCGCTGATGTTTGTGTAAAGTTGTCTTTGCCACATTTTTTTTTTTGCATATCTTTACAGGACATCGCTGTCAACACCAGCATCTTTCAGCTGTATGTTGATTTCTTGGTAAGATTACGCTCAGTAGTTTGCCATTGCTTTCTGAACGGCCGGCTCACATACCCCGTAAGTTACCGATGCGATTCGAACCACTGCTGATTCTCCCGTCATCACGTTACCCACGAGAGTATACGAGATTACAGAGAAAAGTCGCTAACCTCTAAGCCACGAAGCCGGCCTTTGCCACTTATCTTCCCTCAAAATGTCCAGATTTGTCATTGCGGCCGTACTATTAATTCTCAGAGTTCTTCTATAAAACCAAATCTCAAAAGCTTCTACGGAATTTTTCTCTTGTTTAGTAAATGTCCTGTTCATATAAATGCCGTACTGTGTATTATACGATAAATGCCCAAGAAGAATATTCAAGGAAACTACCACTATATTACAGTGCAAACATGTCCACGGGTATGGCCTGAAGAGAGGCGGATATAAGTGTGTCTGCAAGGCAGGAACGAAATATCCCTGGAATCTGGCCCCAGCATTCCTTGGTTCCGAGATTGAACAGGCCACAGAGCTAGAATACAAGCAGGGCTTCGGTTGTGAGCCCACTAACTGTAAGTAAATATGACCTGATGGTTTCTGCGATTAGCTGTCAGTTCGAATATATGTTTCTTTGACTGTCTATCGATCGATAGATCTATCAATCGATCATCCATCCACCAATGTGTCTGTCTATCTGTCCATCCGCCTATCCATCGATTCATCCAACCATCCGCCCGTCCGTCATTCTGTCTGTCTGTCTGTCTTTCTGCCTTCCTGTCTGTTTTATTATCCCACTGCATGCATACTTATCTGTCTATCACCATGTCTTGCTGTTTGTTAGCCTGTATGTCAACCTGGATATTCATATATCCAACGACTCATTTATATGTTTACCCACCCATTGCTGGTTCCTCTCACGATTCCTTCCTCTGCTACCCTTTGTCCATCAATTAAACATTTGCCCTCAACTATCTCCAGTCAAGCCGATATATCTAGATCTAACCCAATAAAGCTCACTTCCTGTTCTCTCCATATTCGTCAAGTCCCTAATTTACTTCTCCGTATGTTTTAGGTCGCTCTATATTTCATGTGCCTTGTGGGTTCCAGTGAAGTGGCGTTCTAGTTATAACATTGTGAGTGTCTCTCAGTGTGTCATATCAAGCCTCAGCGTTTTTCTATAACCTTTTGGTTCACTGGAATCTGTATATCCTCCACCTCCCACCCATAACTTCCGCAACAGTAATGCTGTCACCCCATTTTGGTACTTCTTTTCCCCACAGGCATCACACTATAGCTGTCTGTAAATTAACCTTACCATGCAAATACAGCTTAGGACTTCACAATACTCAGTGTTAAAACATGTATCGTTATTAAGAAACGTTTGTGTCTGTACCCCGTTAGTTCTTACAAATATGCAGACACATCTCTTTAAACAACTCACTATTCATTTTACAGATGGCTTGGTTCTGCCGATAGTCGACAACGTTCGAGGTGTTCAGATTCAAGATGCTGACTGGCTTCAAGTCAGCGATGGAATTGATACCCCAAAGAGAGCGGATTCAAACAGAAGAGGTCCTGCATAGGATGTATGTACTTCGATGAATACATGATTTTCTAGACTTAGCTTATGAGGTATAGCGTAAGATTTCATTCATTCTAGCTGGTCATTTTGGCACCTGTAAACGAGTTTCCATCGTCTGACAGTGATTTATTATTGTAAACTTGCTGAATTACGCTTTTACACGCCATATTGTCTATTAGGCTTATCTTATATATATATAAAAAAAAGGATGCGTGTGGGTGTGTGTGTATGTCCTTTATGCGTTCGCGAACGGTCCATCCGATTGAGATGCAATTTTCTACACGTCTTCCTTTCATTCCAGCGCAGCCAACTGTGATATTTTTTGAGTGTGAAATCGGCTGCTTACTTAATATTATTTAATTTTTCATTTTACATTGTAATTTATATACAGCGAGGGGACTTAACTCTAGAAAAGTTATTTCAAGGGGCATAACTTTTAATAACATTGCTGTATAACCTATAGTCATATTGTTGCATCGTTTTCAAAGATTTATAAACTCTTTGTCTGTAGTTATATACCGGCATATGAGTTATAATAAATAATGATACAATCTTTAAGGCATTTTCAAAGTTTTCATAAAAATAATGCATAATGCATAACATTGTAACTCATCTTTTTATGCTTACGAAGTTATCTACAGTCATGCAGGTGATTAGAAACAGTTTTCATTAAAAATAATGGATGGTGTGTGGAAGGACATTCTTTTAAGTTACTTTTTTGTGTTGTATGAATTTAATGAGACGCTACCCGCCAGGAGCTGGGCGAAGCCACGCCGGGTCAGATAGATAGACAGACCCATCTTTTCACTGCAGTTATCTACAGGGATATGCGTTATAATCCTCCTCCTCCTCTCCCCTCCTCCTCCTCCTACCCTCTTCCTTTTCCCCTCCCCCTCCTCCCTCTCCTTCCTCCATCCTCTTCCTCCCTCTTTCTCCTCCTCCTCCCTCCTCCTCCCTCTTCCTCCCTCTTCCTCCCTCTTCCTCCTCCCCTCCTGCCTCCTCCTCCTTCTTCCTCCCTCCTCCTCCCTCCTCCCCCTCCTCCTTGCTCTCCTCCTCCCTCCTCCTCCTCCTAATCACTCCTCCTCCCTTCTCCTCCTCTCTTCTTCCTCCTCCTCCCTCCTCCATCCTTCCCCCCTCATCCTCCCTCCTCCTTCTCCCTCCTCCTCCCTTCTCCCCATCCTCCTCCTCCCTCCCTCCTCCTCCCTTATCCCCCTCCTCCCTCCTCCTCTTCTCTCCTCCTCCTCTCTCCTCCTCCTCCTCCCTCTACCTCCTTCCTCCTCCTCCTCCTCCTCCTCCTCTTCTCTCCTCCTCCTAATCCCTCCTCCTTCCTCCCTACTCCTCCTCCTTCCTCCTCCCTCCTCCACCTCCCTCTTCCTCCTCCCAACCTCTACTCCTCCTTTTTCTTCTTCTGCTGCTGCTGCTGCCGCCGCTCCATTTACCCAAGTTAATTGTTGGGGAAGATATAAAGATCTTTCAAGTGCTCTTTCTAATGCTTTTTGTAAGTTGGTCTTCGTTTATCTAAGGTTGTTCTAACTGCAACCAATAAATAATTACACAGACAGACAGACAGACAGACAGAGAGGGAGGGAGGGAGGGACAGACAGACAGACAGACAGACAGACAGTCAGGAACGGGAACTTATATGACTACTTATATGAATTAAATGAGATGCTCCCCATCAGGGGCTGGGCGAAGCCGGGCCGGATCAGACAGACAGACAGACAGATAGACAGACAGATAGACAGATAGATAGTCGGGAACGGGAACGGGAGCTTATATGACTACTTATATGAATTAAATGAGATGCGCCACACCAGGAGCTGGGTGATGCCGGGCCGGGTCAGACAGACAGACAGACAGACAGACAGACAGACAGACAGACAGGCAGACAGACAGACAGACGGACAGACAGACAGACAGACAGACAGACAGACAGACAGACAGACAGACAGACAGACAGACAGACAGATTGTCGGTAACGTAAAGGAGAACTTATATGACTACTTATATGAAGTAAATGAGATGCTCCCCACCAGGGGGGAATGGGCGAAGCCGGGCCGGGTCAGCTAGTGTATATATATAATTTTCTTTACCTTTGTCAATGACACTGTAATAATTTTACAACAAAATCTATAGATCCATTAGGCCCATTAAATTCTATATTAGGAATTTAAAACATATGATATATATATTTTTTTTTTTTAAA
Source organism: Cepaea nemoralis (assembly GCA_014155875.1). Lineage (NCBI taxonomy): Eukaryota > Metazoa > Mollusca > Gastropoda > Stylommatophora > Helicidae > Cepaea > Cepaea nemoralis. The sequence goes on along the minus strand of JACEFZ010027802.1, from coordinate 103,978 downwards.
ATTAATTAGCTATAAACCTTTAATGAAGTCGCTATATTTGATGCCCAGAATCTATCTGTGGACATGTTGTTTCTCAATACAAATGCTAGAAGCTAATCATTGTCACCTTCATTCTTTCACATATTTAGGGGACAACCGAACTGGAGACCGTCAAGTACACCCAGAACTAACCAAAAAGGAACTAATTAATGAAGAACTAAGCAATGTGTCCACATACGAAAAACACCTTCCTGGTGAACAACTTGATTCTCTGAACTGGGAACACAACAAGCAGAAATCGACCTTACAAACGAAGCACACTTTCGAAACACACTTGACTTTCATAGAGGCCATGACACTTGCTGACCGCATCAGGGAGATACAGGTTACGTTCCTGGACTTTTACACATTACAGAATGCTTTTAAGGATTATGCCCTCTTATAATTAATCTTAATTGCATACTAACTTACTAAGTGGCCTGGGTTTAGTTCCAACTATTGACATGATCTTCATTCGGAACGAGCATGGCTCAGAATCAATCCAGGCTGCGTACCCAATAATTTTCAGGGAATTCGTCATCGCATCTCATTATAACACACAGTGGTCGGCGTGACTGAGCTGTTTAAGGCGCTTAAACTGTCTCTGCTGATCGATGCATAGTGGGTGTATTCCAGACGCCGATCAGTTTGAACTGATCCGGGCGTGTGTCGAATGCGTGTGCCAAGTGGGCCACTTTTGGTAAGCAGAACTGGCGCTGTGGGATGAACCAAACGCCTGGTTAAGGTGCCAAACGATTATCGTCTTTTATCTGGAAATGTAAATTAGCCTACAAGCCCCACAGAAGTTGGAGAGGGTTCGCCTCCTGACGAGGGACACTGGTATTAGGGAAGGATAACCTGGCGAAGGGGTTAACGACTTTCTCCGTAATTCCGTATAGCCACGTGAGGAACACAGCTGTGAGATTCGGCAGCGGATCGCCTCGCGTTGGTTACTTACGGGGTATGTGAGCCGGTCACTTAGAAAGCAATGGCAAACTACTGAGCGTACTCTTGCCAAGAACATCAATATCAGTTGAAAAATGCTGGCGTTGACTGCAACGTCCTGTACGGGATATGAAAAACAGTTAGTCCATTGTGCTCACCAATGGTAGCTCGTGTGTGGACTGTGTTCGAGTTTAAACCAAGCAAATGAAAAAAAAAAAACATACAAATCCTGAAATGGTTATTGTGAAAGCTTAGCATTTGGCACCCAAATGGTAATATGTGCTGTGGGATATCATTTATTGAGCAACCCTTTAGACTGTTGAACTAACACGTGCAAGTAATTCGCTGACATTCATGAATAACCTATAGAAGTATAGTACAGAAGCAGAATTAAGATGATACTAGACAACATAAAGATTGAAATTTATAGTGACCAGACGGAAGATGCGTGATAGATTAAAGAAGAATATTCTAAGCAAACGCTGCTTTACAGACGATGAAAGGTAGCTTATGTAATAAGTCACTGTCATTAAATATCAGAAAGAGAGTAATGACAAGTTACATGGACACTATTCTGCTGTATGAAAGTAAAATTTTGAATGTGGAGGAATCGAATAGGAAGAGCTTGGAGACAACGGTGATATGGTTTCTGTGACAAATCTTAGAAACTGTTGACTATCAGAGTAACTTACAACGGTTCGTTGTAACAGGCTAATGAGATTTTAATATTATATACAATTACAAGAGAGAGACAAACAATGTTCTTTGGTCATGTAATGAGACGAGAGATGTCAGGGGTCGCATGCAAGTTGTATAATTTGTTATTTGTTATTAACCTGCAGGACAAACTTATGAAGAATAACAGCCAGTGGAGTACATTTTCATATTCTAAAGTGTTTGATAATTACACAATTAAGAACCTGGCCGCAACGGACATTGAAATCGAGTATCAGGTTGGTAGCTTCATTTATCTGAATGTCTACATTACTAACCCATATACTCATAATTTCCTCACTTATTCATACGTTCATTCATGTTTTCAATGTTAAAATTAACAAAGATTAAATGGGGCCAAATATTTTCCAATATATTTATATATGTTAAACAGCAAGACCTAAGGGATCACAGCGTGTATCAGCAAGTCCTTTCGTCAAGTGGCTACAAACAGTCAGATCTTCTACCAGCTCTCAGAGAACATGTTCTTCAGTTACGAGATAGACATATAGAGCGTTTCCATGGTAGCAGGCTCTCTAGAACGACTCACAGTAGACGCAAGAGGTCTGTCTTTGATGAAGTTTCTTTTAACAGGTGAGCGTAATGGTTAATTAGTTACATAGTTAATTAGTTAATTAGTTAGTTAGTTAGTTACATAGTTAGTTAGTTAATTAGTTACTTACGTAGTTATTTAGTTGGTTAGTTAGTTTGTTAATAGTAAGTTAGTTGCATAATTAGCTAATTAGTTAGTTAGTTAGTTAGTTAGTTAGTTATATAGTTAATTAGTTAATTAGTTAATTATTTAGTTAGTTAGTTAGTTACATAGTTAGTTCGTTAATTAGTTAGTTACGCAGTTGTTTAGTTAGTTAGGTAGTGTGTTACATAGTTAGTTAGTTGCAAAATTAGTTAATTAGTTAGTTAGTTAGTTACATAGTTGCTTGTTTAGTTAGTTTGTAGGTTACTTCGTTAGTTACTTAATTACATTAGTTAGTACGTAAGTTAGTTAATTAATTAGTTCGTTAGTTACATAGTTAGTCAGTCAGTCAGTCAGTCAGTCAGTCAGTCAGTCAGCTATTTAGTTAGTTAGTTAGTTAGTTAGTTAGTTAGTTAGTTAGTTAGTTAGTTAGTTAGTTTGTTAATTAGTTAGTTAGTAGATTAGTTATTTAGTCTGTTAATTAGTTAGTTGGTTAGTTAGTTACATAATTAGTGAGATAGTTTAATAGTTAGTTACCTACTTAGCTAGCTAGTTGGTTTGATGAGCTTAATGGATAGTAAGTTAGTTAGTTAGTCAGTAAGTTAGTTAGTGTGCTACTTTGTTAGGTGAGTTTAATAGTTAGTTAGTTAATTAGTTAGTTGCAAGTTAGTTTGTTAGATAGCTTGTTAGGTGAGTTAGTTAGTCAGTTAGTTAGATGAGTTTAATTGTTAGTTAGGTAGTTTGTTTATTAGTTAGTTAATTAGTTAGGTAATTGGCTAGCTAGTTAGTTTGTGAATTAGTTAGTTATTTAATTTACATTGAGGATCAAAGTTATTAAATTAATGCCATTTAATACAATGCTAATGTGGTTTCTGAAGAATATTCAAAGAATACCATGGACAGATAGAAAAACCAATGACCAAGTACTACAGGAGACAAATGAAAATCGTAAATTGATTAGAGAAATTAGACGTAGACAGTCAAAATCTTTTGGACATGTTATGAGAAGAAATGGATTGGAGAACTTGGTGACAACTGGCAAGATCGAAGGGCACAGGCCAAGAGGAAGACCGAGAAGTAAATACCTGGATGGTTCGGCCACATGGCATGGATGAGACAGGAACACTGAGCTGATCCACGACTTTGGTTATCGAGTGAAATGGCGAGTTATGACCGCCCACGCTTTCCGGCATGGCACATGATTGATTGAATACAATGCTAATCACGTTCATGGTGTCTCAGCTTGCTAATGTAGTCTGTTTGTTAGTTAGCTTCAATGTAGGATCAAAGTTCAGTAAAAAATGTCACGTCAAAAATTTCTAATCTAGTTCATTGTGCCTCAGCATGCCAATATAGCAGGCCTGGTTCAGTGCTCGTTCACGACAGATTTTACTGCCTGGAGAAACGGGAACAGATATATTCGCATTCTACTGAGTTTGAAATGTTAGGCCTTCACACAATCTAGTAAATTTGTGAACTAAGGACCCTTTTACATGAAATGTGACTTATTGGTTATATGGTGCCTGCTTCATATTTTATAGATCAATCCACAAGTGAAGGATCATTTGGTGAATATCAAGCCGACCGCCTTTTCTTCCTGTGGCATTTCCTGGCTACATTTCTAAATTAGAAAGAAGCATACTTATTTATATCATGGAAGGTTCTGGTATCCACACATTTTGATGCTCGTCCTTGATAAAAATAAGTTCGTGCTCTGTGCTGAGTTACACTTTGTATATGAGGACATTTATGAGGATACTCCTGTACAAAGAAAGTGATTCTTGACCAAACGTGCAAGAAATAAACAATATAAATCGATACAGATGTTTGTAGACGAACACCACTGCCGATTTCTCGACCACGATATCATGACAATAGTACAATTCTATATATGTAATGTATGTAGTGTGCAACAATGCAGTTGTTTTGAAGATAATATTACAGAATAATTATGCAGAATAATTACAAATAAGTAAATAATCATCACCATCTTGTGCCACGCCGATAAGCGTTGGCGGACATGTTTCGCCATCTGACACGATCATCAGAGTCGTGGATCAGTTCTGTGTTCTTGTCACAGTCATACTACTTGGCCAGTTCATCCAGATATGTACTTCTCTGTGTCTGTCTTCCCCTTGTTCCCTTCTGTAGTGCCAGTTGTCGACATGTTTTCTAGTTTATTTCTTCTCATAGTGTGCCCAAACATTGTTGACGGCCTACGTCTTATTTCTCTAATCAGTTTACGGGTCTTAGCTGTCTCTTGTAGGAAATGCTCATTGATGTTTCTGTATGTCCATGGTATTATTTGCATTTTCCGTAGAAACCACATGTCCACTGTCATTAGCTGTTTTTAACCGTGTCTGCTCAGTGTACATGTTTCACATCCATACAATAGGTTCTATATAGCATTTCAACATTCAAGTAAATAATACATGACGCACATGACCGTTCAATAAAGCTAAGGATCTAATCAACTTTATAAACAGCAAGATATAAATAGATGACTACTCAACAACATAATGAACCAAAACATAACATGTTTTGCATATCCTTTACAGGACATCACTTTCAACATCGGCATCTTCCAGCTGATCGTTGATTTCTTGGCAAGATTACGCTCAGTAGTTTGCCATTGCTTTCTGGGCTACCAGCTCCATACTCTCATAATTCACTGGCGCGACTCGACCGCTTCCAATTCTCGTGCAATCACGTCAACCACAAGAGTATTCGGGGTTACGGAGAAAGCTGCTAATCCCTCGACCATGGAGACCGGCAACCAAAACATAGGAAGAAGAAAAGCGGATTCATCCAATTAAAACAGGTTTTCTACAGCTGCAAGATAATGAATGCTGACCGTGTTTGTAGAAAAAACCACTAACACGATTTTACAAGACGTCTGGAATTCATTAGCTCAATTGGTTTTCTCAATTAGTCAAATGTCGAAAATTGATCCCTTGTTAAGATTCCAGACACATCAAAGATAGTCAAGGAAGTTGATATATTGTCAAAAACATTGCTAGTTGTTATTGTTGTTGTTGTTGTTGTTGAGAGGAGCGGCCGACCAAGTGGCTAGAATGTCGGATTCCCCTTCGAGATATTCGGGTTCGAATCCTTGGTAAGTTGTGGAGATTTTTTTTTTCCTATCGGGGGCAAAAATAAAACTGTGACCTGCACAGTTCGCGGCGACTGCACTAGCCAGGCGGCATTAATTCCTCAGGCTCACGACAACCCCCCCCCCTCCCCCGCCATACACAACAAGGTACTATATTAGCAGTAAATGATAGTTTTTTGACAGTTGTTGTTGTCTTCTACGTGTGCCATGAGTTGGTTGAGGGCCCATGCTCCAATGGAGAATAAATAGCGCAGCAGCTACCACAGAAGGAGAAGTAGGAGATGAAGATGATGATAAAGAAGAAGAAAACAGAAGAAAAATAAAAATATTATGATGAAGATGATGATAATGAAGTGAAGAACTAGAAGAAGACGATGGTGATAAAGAACATGATAAAGAAGAGCAAGAAGAAGAAGAAGAAGAAGAAGAAGAAGAAGAAGAAGTAAAAGATGATGATGATGATGATGATGATGATGATGATGATGATGATGATGATGATGATGATGATGGTGGTGATGATGATGATGATGACGATGATGATGATGATGATGATGATGATGATGATGATGATGATGATGATGATGATGATGATGCTGATGATGATAAGTTCACAGCTTGTAACCCTCTGCAAGCCATCATAACCGACAAGCAATGTGAAATAATATAAACTATAGACTTATGTAAATTATGAATGGCGAGACCAGACTTTCTGACAGTAAGTACATTACTATCATAGCATAGTGAGTAATTGTATTCATAAAAGAAAGTAACAAGATAACACAGCATCACGCAACACCACATAGTGTATCTTCATACTTGTATTTTGTTATTGTTAACTGAGATAACCGGCAGTATAGAAAAGAAAGCTTGTGTAAGGAGATTTCACGAACCAAAATAAGTTTTACCATACAGCAAATTAATATACGTGACTGCTGTTAATCTTCTTTTCCTTCAATCTTCACCGTCTTCTTTCAGCTTTCCCTGTTATGCCTGTTGGTGTTATAAGAAGCTTTCTGTACAAAGTTCGTGGTTTGCTTATTTTTAAGGTGGCGTTCTTTGGCTCCTACAGTAGTGAACCACCAACCCCTTGGGAGTGAACTGAACCAGATAAAGCCCAATCCGGAAGTTGCGGCAGCCTATTATCTAGACAAAAGCCTGCTGGCCTGGGGGGGGGGGGGGGGGGGGGGGGGGGGCTCGACAGGTTCGAATTTGCATTGAAACATATTTTTAAAATTGATCCGGGCTTCTAGGTAGACCCAACTTAAAATAGGTACCCAGGAAATTTTTCGAAGGTAAAGGCGCCAAGCGTGATACTGACCCCATAAATCATGGAGTGCTGGCTGGTCTATACAATATATGTCAATGCTCATAACGCCTTGAGGCATGGTCCATTACTACATGTGTCTGTTTCCTATATGCACAATGAGCTTTAAGTGATGTCTTTACATTTTTTTAAAACTTTTTGTAGTTAGTCGCGATTCCAACTTCACGGCAAAGGGTCGCCCCATAATGTTCTGTTCCTGTGCCTGTGAACATCACACACATTACTCCTCATTACCCCATGTAAAAAGTGAAACAAACAGGTGTCTCGACAAACCAACAGCCCACACAGGTAAAGTCACTAAATAACCTGCAGCCACACAGGTACGTACTTACTTTGACCCTATTTGAATGGCCATAATCTCTTTACCACAGTGGTTCTCACAAACATTGAGGAATTCCCCCCCCCCCGCGAAGGGTGAGGGATTTTAGGGTTTCCTGGAAGGGGGAGGGGTGGGGGGTGGGGGTTAAGATCATTTGAAGATCGCGTTAATACAAGAACCGATTACTTGATATTGCTTTTCCCTCCATACTTTACTTTTCTGTACTTCTTGCCCTTCTGAAATTCGTTTTATAACGTAAATAGACACGCAAATCACGTTTTAAATAGACGTCTAGACTTCCTTTAGTGTGTGTTATTGAAGTTAGCTTCCATTTTTATGTATACTGTGTAGGGGCGGGTGGGGGGTTTATAGGGAGGAAATATTAAAAAAAAAGTGGGAGATGACATTCTGAAAATATGGTGAAGGGGTCCATGGGCCAAAAAAGGTTGAGAACCACTGCTTTAGCAGATTCAGTGCCAAACAAAAAGTTGGTTTGGATCAAATAAAAATCGATGCCGTAAAATGGGAAGTAGGGACGTGTCACTTAAAAATTCTATTATACATTAACTTAAAGGGGGTTGCTTAGGGAAAATTACTGTATGTAAGCCCATGGAAGATACGCTAAGTCTCGTAAGTCGGTTAATCATCCCATGACACTTAATCAGTTAACCTAAGACCCCCATACGCTAAGTTTCCCAGTATTCACCACGGGGAGGTGATGTGAATTTGAATGTCATGCAGCTCATCAGCTGCTAATTATATTTTTCAATCTCCAAGTGTCAGGGGCTTATATGTAATTAATAGTGTAAGTGCCGGTATGTAAGCGAGAGTCAGTGTAAGCATAGCTGAGGTCAAGGGCAGTAGGAGACACCACGGCTTGGCTGACGGAAGGTCAGGCAAGAAGTCCGTGGATAGACCCACGTGATGTGGGAAGGTCAAGGAGGAGAGAATCAGTGTGTGTGAGACAGCGAATAGAGACGGACGTGTGGAGATCTAGAGAGCGATAGAACGATAGAACGATAGTGTTTGTGACGGATAGATGGAGATGAACGTTGTGTATTGATATTCGAGGAATGTACTAACTGTGATATGTGCGGGATGATGTGAGGCTGTGATTGCGAATGATCATACGGGCGACAGTGTAAATATCGCCCATGTGAGCAAGCGCTTGGCTGCTGGTGTTGAACGATTGTTTGAGCGTGAAGTGCGACCATGTTGTCAGCCTGTAGTATATTGTAATAAATGTTGTTCAGGAGATAGCTCCTGCGAGTTTCCGATTGCATTCATGTGTTATTAGTATATGTGTCGTAGATGTTGTAATTTGCCTGTCCAAGTCCAGTGAGCTAGAAGGAGGAAATAGTTAGGACTCTGACACCAAGGAAGAACTAGGCAACCCTGGACCTTCGATAGTGCTGTGTTCGGCGCCTGGGCATCCTCGTTTTTTTCTTTTGTTATCGAGCGGCTTGTCCTGTACAGAACTGTGTCTCCATAACAGTCTTTTCCCGTAATCTATTTGACAACTATAGTTTTCTAGACATCTGTCCTGAAGGTAATCTGACTGCTTTTTGTAGTATAGTCAATCCTTCGTGGTCACTTCATCTCATCATCCTCATCATCATTCTGAACATCACCATCTTCAAAATCATTGACATAATCAACAACATTATCATCATCAACGGCAACAAAAACATCATGACATCAATATCATCACCAGCGCCATAATTATCATCCACATCATCCGCACAATGAAGTCCAGAGACGATTCCACAGCAGTGTATGTGCTGAGCGTTTGATGTACGTTCTTCTAGTCTGTAGTCTGATCACAGCAGGCTTTCTGTAATTGTGACACTACTTAGATCCTTTATCCTCATAATTCCCCACAATAATGGTTTTCAATGCATTGTTGTGTCTTTTGGTACTTATCTGAGGTAGTAATATTATATCTTATTCAACAGAATGATGAAAATCATGCGTCAGAAATCCAGCGTCACTAGTTCCAACTGTCATCAGAAGCAGAAACATCAGCTTTATCTCCCCGGAGACGTCAACTACGGGGTGCAGAGTCAGTTTGAACCTGAAGGCAGGACTGCCTTGAGACTAACCCAGTTTCTTTCCATGTATCTTCAGGTACGATCAGATCACCTCTTGAGAACAATCAATTTCTTTTGGTTTATGGCGATAGGATATCACTTGCCCACTTATATCCTGGTGACAGTGTATACCTTGCAGTAATATCTCATCCAGCAACACACATGGAATCCGCATGAATAGTCTAAGTGAAGTGTGTAAGGAACATAACATGAAAATTAGCATAAGTAATACAGAATTAATGACTATAACCAAAGAAGGAAAAAAACAACAACAACAACGATTCATCTAAAAGAACACCCCCTGAAACAAATAAAGAGCTTTAAGTACTTAGGAAGTATAATATCATCAAAGGCAAATGAGAAGACGAGATCGAAAATCAACTCATTGGATAAATAGCACCAATATTAAAGAACAAACAGGTATCAATAGTTAGTTAGAAAGTACTCTACAACACAACCATCCTACCAACTCTATGCTACCAATGTCAAACCTGGACTAGTGACAGAAAAAGAGAAAAGAAAAATAAATCACAACAGAAATGAGATTCCTGAGAAGAATACTCAAAGTATCAAGAAGATAGAAAATCAGAAATGAAGAAATCGTGACTAAAGTGTGGGTTATAGAAGCACTAGATTTTTAGATTTTATCAGGAAACACCAAGTTAAATAGTTTGGCCATATAACTAGATTACCAGCTAATAGTATCCCACAGCAAGCAATAATATACAGACCAGATGGAAGCAGAGGAAGAGGTCGACCACGTAAACGATGGACAGAGGGAATAGCAGAGTCAGTTGGAATCTCGATACATGAAGCCCCTAAACGGGCGCTCTCCCATTGTTTATGCTTCACCTCGACACCGCAAGGTACAAGATAAACAAGATGAGATGAGATGAGATGAGATCACATCGTCCTATATGTTGTTTCTTTCATTTAACTGAAAACTCTCATTCGTAGATAGTTGGTTGGTTTGTTATTCGTGGTTAATTATTTACGTCAAAGTTGTTTTCACCCCAGAATGCTCAACCTGAGAAAAATTATGGGAACCTGAAAGGAGGTGGCTATCTACAAGAAGAACATTTATTTGGAGAAGTTCTCGCCAACGTCATGGGGAACTTTCGGATTCTCTCTGCCGGATTGTTCTTTGAAAGGTAGATAACTCAAATATTATAATTTCTATACAATTTGTCTGTCTTACCGGCCTTGGATTGCAATGTGCATTGAATGCCATGTCATTTTTACGGGTTGTGTGACAGCTGGCATCTATTGTTGAGGGATAGATATCACGATTCGCAATTCCCCATACGTCGGTCGTTCAGAAAGCAACGGCAGACTGTTGAACATAAACTCGTCTAGTAGATCACAAACATAAAATAATTGTTGGGGTTGATTGCGGCGTACAGTAAAAAACATGAAATAAAGAAACCTGTTAGTGTTTGGTGTGTGGGTTTGTATGTGTGTGTGTGTGTGTGTGTGTGTGTGTGTGCGCGCGCGTGCATTCGCTCATTTTGAACCCTTACGTGGTGCACTCACGTGCTACTTCAACTACTAGTTGCCACTGCTAGTGAATGCGCTGAACTGTTTTTGAATATGGTTGTGCTTTCCCTGTGACGATTGTTCCTCGTCATCAGGTGAACCCTCCCCGACTTCTTGGGGTACTTGACATTAATTTCCCAAAGACAAGGACGAGAAGTCAAAACTGAATTCCTATTGACCAGTATGTAAAACGAAACCACTACGCCTCGTTTTCCAGAGTTAGTTTAAGCGAGTGTGCGTAAATCTCTCAGCCACGCCGACCATATGTGAGTGCATGACAAGGAATGAGTTAAAAATATTATTATTTAGTAATTGCTGCCTTTATTCCCGATACAATACATGTTTTGTGTAGTCTGATTATGTTTTCTCTTTTGCGATCTCTTATTGAAGATAGTGTGACCAAGGAACTACATTATAACACCCGACTCATTTCACATAACCATGGATTCTAATTCCTCATTGACAATATTCCTTAGTATATATTAAATGTAACGTAAAAACCTGTACTTCCGAAATGTACTCTTTCAGGGTGTATTTTTTAATAAATGTGCAGTGTTTGAAAATATTGCCGATATAAGTTTTGTATTCACCCTCTGTAAAGTTCATGCAACATAATAAGTAAATACACAACTTGAACCTGTAATATTGTCAAACACTGCACAGTCATTAACAATACACGGTAAATAATTAACAATGAATGAATAAAATTAGTGGAACTGCGGTAAAGCTGTGGAAATGTAAACAATATAACATAACACATAGTAATGCAGCTTTACAGAATACAGTTAACGAAAACAAAGGACGTTGCGACGATTAGCCTTAATTAGCAAAAAATACACACACACAAAAAAAAAAACAATACATAATCACTGGAAGACACTACAGTGAATAAATTTAAGGCATAAGAACGAGATGAGAAGAATGAAGAGATGAAAAAAAAATTAGAACAACGAAGATAAAATAAAAATGTATTTTTAAATGTTCTCTTCATTTTTCTCTTATTTCCCCCAATTTTCCATTCTTCTCATCCCGTTCTTATTCCTTACATTTTGTCGTTCTACAGAAGAACTGCATAAACAAATAGACTTTAGTCCGCAGCCCTGCACAACAGTCTGCCGACATGCGACGCTAATTGTTCTTACCGGAGTCTGTAAACACACCCACTACCTTTTGAGAACGAGGCCGACGGCTTATCCACTCCATCACGGAGGTTTAAAAAATACCAATCAAAACCACTTTTCACATTGTTTATACCGTATTAACTCTTCTAAACAACATGTGCCATCTGACAAGGATGCGCTGCAACAGGAGTTTCATTCTTGGAATACAACACATAGCAATTAACATGGATCTGAACAGACGCAAGCCACAACTCGCTTCCGGATGTCTAATAAGTTTAAAAGAAGTTAGTTTCACATCCTTTTACATGACGTCGCAGTCAACCTCAGCATTTTATGCTGTGTGTGATCTCTTGGCAAGTTTACGTTCAGTAGTCTGCCAACTGCTTTGTAAAAGACCGGCACCCATTCCATTTCCTTAAAAAAACCAACACAGGGCTGTCTTGTGCCAATCGCCCGCCGCTGTGTTTAGAACGCGGTATGCGGGATAAAGAACTGCGTCAGTAACCCCTTCAGCACGTAACCTGCATGTTTGATATGTAGATATTCTGAAACCACGTTTATCCACATGTGAACCAAAGAAAAATAACACTGTTTCTGAGAATACATGTCGTAAGCGGCAAATAAGAACACCCGGTCTGAAACTGACTACGTCATCTTGAGGAACAATTAGCTGCAAAATCCACATAAATCGATGAAAGGCTTAATTAACATAAGTTGGTTGAAGAGCACAAGAAGCAGGAGAAGAAGAAAAATAAGATACTTGATCTGTGACATTACAGTTGTTTATTGATTATTTCCATATAATACTTCAACGAACGGGAGAGGGGCGGGGTAGGGGGGGGGGGGGGAACCACCAGCTAAAGTGGGATGGGGTGGAAATGTGCTTCTGAAGATCTTAAGCAAGACATGACAAAGACGATGAAGATATATGTGACAGTTAGAGTGAGAGCTAAGACTTCTTTTGGACAAAAAATTCGATCCGGTGAGGAAATGGCCTACCTCGCCTCATTAAGACGTGGCCTAAAATAAACCTTGAGGACTGGACAGTTTACACCACAGTGGCAGTGTCTGCTATGAGACACTCTTTCAAACCTAAATTCTTACTGAGTTGAGTTGAGTTGAGCTAAGAAACGGCATGACTAAACTCGGGAGATTCCAACACGATCTAAATTCTTACTGCTCGTCTACACGATGTAGAATATACACAAGAGTTCAAGACAGGAGTGTAGAAACACATGTTGTAAATGATTACCAGATATATTGCCCCACACTTGATAGTGTGCTGCCAAGATTTGAATCCGTTTTTGAAACCAAAACTTAGTTACTGAGGAGCATTGGATGAGAATTAATAAATGCTGTTGATATATAGTTTAATAGTTTCTAGATGTTGACAGGATGAATTGAGCTATTTTACACCTGTAATGTATTGACAGTCTCCCTGGTCTAGGGGTTACACGAATTTCTCCGTAATCTCGTATACTCTCGGGAGTAACGTGACGTGCGTGAGAATCGGTAGCGGTTCTCTCCGTGTCGGTAACTTACGAGATATGTGAGCCGTCGCTCAGAAAAGCAATGGCAAACTACTGACCGTAATCTTGCCAAGAAATCAACAATCAGCTGAAAGATGCTGATGTTGACAGCAATGTCCTGTAAAGGATATGCGAACAAAAAAAAATGTATTGACAATGTAAAAATTATAATAACAATTCTCATAGTTTATATATATATATATATATATATATATATATATATATATATATATATATATATATATATATATATATATATATATATAGTTTTGGGCACACTGTTAGCGAGTCTAATTTATCCTCTCGTGAAACTATGCATCTGTTTATTATCTTCCTTCATCTTAATTATTTTCTCACACGCAGGAATAAGTTCGGCAAACCAGGAGGAGCTGTTCGAGAGCTGTTTGGTCCGTGGGCTTTCAGAAAGGACAGTGCGTTTTACGTGATGGACACAGCTGGATCAACTTCACAATATGTAGATGAGGAATGGTTTCTGAAAGCGAAGTCCATGTTTCAAACAAACGTTGCTGGACTGATCTCATACAAGATTAAAGCTCATGTTAGGTACAGTTCTGTGTGAATTACCGCTCATGTTTTTGCAATGTTATAGCTGTTTGATTATAATTTGGTTTGTTTCTTGGAGATATGGTTTTATAAAAGAATGCTGAAAATTGCTTGGACAGCTCAAATGAGCAATCTGGTGATTTTTATGGAAGCTAAGTCGCAAAGACAACTTATCACAAACGTTAGAATGTGACAGTCATCATGTTTGACCCCATTATGAGAGGACAAAACCTGGAACATGTTATGACATCCGGAAAGATTTGTAAAAATAGATAGAGAGAGAGAACGAACGAACGAACGAACGAACGAACAAACTTTATTTTCAAAGGGTTAAGAATTGGGCACGCAGGCCCGTCTAACATTCTGCCCTTCTATCACTCTCTTTCATACATTATTTCATTCACACATCATTCAAGGCTAACAGAGAACAGCAACAATATAAAAGATATGCATTATAAAGGCATGGGCAAAAATGCGAACATCAAAACTACACGACACAGTAAAATTAGATAATGGTCTGACACTTGTTATTATCCATGTGGAATATACTGGCCTACCAAAAGGGGACTGGCTGTTATACTAGGGTTTTGTTATTATTATTATTATCTCTATTATTAAGGGGGAAGATAATCCGTACTGAGATAGTGTTCGAGTAATTTGCGATTATATGAATAGGGATTGGTGATGTCTTTCTTCTTCTTCTTCTTTCGTTCGCCTAAATTATGTTTATAACTGCAATGTTGTCTCTTGTATGAATCTAACAGTCTTTTTAGTTCATTCAGCGGTCCATAGAGTTTATCTTCCACTGTTGTCTCTCTAGGCCAGAAGGTTCGTCCTGGATATGTTGTAGTTTGGGCAATCCTGGAGTATGTGCTCTGCTGTCTGCGCTGCCAAACCACATGTGCACATGGCTGAGTCACCAATCTTGAATTTTGTATACATGTGGTTGCGTAATCTATTGTGTCCTGTTCTGAGGCGCAGAAGAATGACCTGTTCTGGTCTGTCCATAACGTGGTAGTCGTCTTGAGTAAGGTTTGGTGGCCTTCTGACTGATTTGATCATTCTTTTCTTTTGGTGGTATGTAATAGGCACATCTGGTTGTTCTTCTTGTGCTCCTTCCTTAGCCAATCGATCAGCTCTGTCGTTTCCGGGGATTCCACAGTGGGATGGTATCCACTGTATGGTGATCTTACGATGACTGCTAAGTTCAGAAAGTAGTGTCCTCAGAACTGGCAATTTCCCAGACAGGAGCGCCTCTATTACGGATTTTGCATCTGTCAATATCACCACAGGTTGTGTACCATGGCTGGTATTTTGTAATTTCTCTGTGGCTATCTTGATTGCCTCAATTTCAGCATCATAATTATGGCAGTACTTTCCTGTTGGAATTCTGGCCGTGTCTCTAGTGTTATTTGGGTATTCTATATACACTCCCGCTCCTCCATTTCGAACAGCATTTTGTGCTGACCCATCTGTGTAGACTCGGATCCAGAGGTCCTGTGGGTATTCGTCATCAAGGAAGCTGAGAGTGGCTGTTCTGCGCTGTACACTGTTCTGTTCTTCCTTGTCAAATATTCCTCTCACTTTTGACTGGATTTGTAGCGATATTCTATGTTCATCTTTCCACGGGGTTCGCTCTGGAATAGTTGTCAGGGGGATATCAACTGTGGGAAGATCGATGGTTTCTCTGCAGAGTTGTTTGGCCTGGTGGATGAAACTACTTCTTTTCAACCGCCCCAAAGCTAAGTTTTCAAATCTGTTCTTCATAGGGTGGCCTGGCAAGCTGAGAAACTTTTCTGCTTGTATTAGTGTTTTTGTATCTCTGCGTTCTCTTAAAGCTTGTGTCCTCCCCATTTTCTCCATTGCTACTATAGGGGTTGATTTCATCCCTCCTGTGATGACTCTAAGAGCTTGATTTTGCACTTTGTCCAGCTCTTGTAGTGTGGTTTTTGCTGCCGAACACCATGCAGTTGACCCGTATTCCAGGTGTGGTCGTATGCTCTGTTGATAAACTTTGCTAAGTATTTTCCCACTGGCTCCCCATGTGGTTCCAGTTAACTTTCTCAGGATGGCAATTTTCCTTCTGGCTTTTGCTACTGCTTTTTTAATGTGTTTTCTCCATGTCAGCCTGTCGTCAAATGTTACACCAAGGTATGTTGGTTCCTTATCTTCTCTTAGGGGTGTTCCATTTATCTGAATGTTCCCTGCCTTTTGTTTTGGAGAAAGGGTAAATAGAGTGGTGCTACACTTGTCAGTGTTTATGCTGATACACCATCTATCCGCCCATGCAATAAATGTATCTACAGCTCTTTGTAGCAATATGGTGGCCACTGATGCATGTTCATTTGCGCTCCACAAAACCAGGTCATCAGCGTACATTGCCGCTTTAATTCCATCGGGTAGATTAGCAACAAGATCATTGATGAAGATTAGAAAAAGTGTTGGGGACAGGACTCCGCCCTGGGGAACACCGTGACGCAGTAATACTTTCTTGCTCTTGAGACCGTCTATCTGTACTCGGGCTCTTCTGTTGTGCAAGTATGCTTTTACCCATTTGTACATTCTTCCATTGACTTTACAGTTTCTCAGTTTCTTCATCAGACCTTCTTTCCAGACTTTGTCAAAGGCTTTCTTCAGATCTATCCAAGCCGCAAGTACCAGCTTCTTCTCTTGGAATGCATCCTCAACTTCTTGAGACAATTCTCGCGAATCTCCTGTTGTTTCTCTGGACTAATTTCAATATTGTTATCTTGTGCGAATGAGTCCGCAAAATGGTCAGCTGCTTGCTTTCCTGTTAAGGTGTTTCCGTCTTTATGTAGCGCAATGGTGATGTCTTTGATTTCTTGTGGAAGATTGTTCCACAGCTGAGCTGCAGAGTACGTTAAGCTTGTTTTGTATAAGTCAATCCTAGGCTTCGGAATGTGTAATATATTTAAACGTTTACTGTGTCTAGCATTATATTTAAACAATGGCCAAAGGTAATTTGGGGCATTCCGATGCAGGATTTTGTGAATTAGTTTAGCTTTATTGAAAAGCAGGCGTTTGCGGAGTGGTAGTAACTGAAGGTGTTTATACAGGCTAGGATTGTCAGATAAATGTTTGTTATAAATTAGACTCATGGCCCGTTTCTGGAGTGAGTGGTAGTAACTGAAGGTGTTTATACAGGCTAGGATTGTCAGATAAATGTTTGTTATAAATTAGACTCATGGCCCGTTTCTGGAGTGAGTAAAGTCGTTTGGTGTTTGAATTAGAACAACCGTGAGAGAGAGAGAGAGAGAGAGAGAGAGAGAGAGAGAGAGAGAGAGAGAGAGAGAGAGAGAGAGAGAGAGAGAGAGAGAGAGACTACGAGAGCAACTTCTTGAGTCTTATGTTATGGCACGGAAGGGAATGAACACATGAATTGATACAAGCCATCTGAGATCGCACTTTATGCAGAAGCATGAATGCTCACGCCCATGTTGTAGGCATCGGCTAGGCACTGACGACGATTATGTTTCTTTAACATAGAGTTTCAAATATAATCAATAAGCAATTGCTGGAGTAGACCTGTAGACTTTGATAGCTGTTTGCATATCCACGGATATGTTTGACGGCTCAGCAGTTTTACAGCTATGTCTTAGCCACTCTGATTGAGCTAACCTTTAACAGCAGACTGTACTACCTGCTTTCTGTTTGGAAATTCTGTTGAATGTTGGGTGGTGCTCACCAAACCAGGCATTTCACATTGTGCCAAATTGCCAGCCAACGGTACAAGCCTTATCCTGGTGCGAGGAAATGCAAGCTTAAGACAAAATGTCAAGACAGGGCAGACCATGCCCTAAGCCTTGGTCGGTAACTGGTCTAGGTTGGAAGCTCCAATTTTCAGACAGTTAGAGCTTTGCATTACTAATCGGCAGCTTCTGAAGCTTGTCTGGTTCCAAATGTACTTGTGTTACCATTCCTTTGGAGTAAACCAGACAAGCAGAGAGTAGCGTCCTGCTGCATGGGCAACACATGATCTCTACAACTCAGCACATGCGTTGTGTTAAGGAGAGTTATACTGTTTGTTGTTTTAAGCAAAATGTAACAAAGTATCGTCTTTCAAGACGGCAAGGCGCCATTCAGTCAAGCAGAGTACATTCAATTGTTGTTTACGCTTGTAGTGTTATAGCACTGTTGTTGTAGTCTTTGTTGCTTGCGTGTTCGTGTTCCTGGTCTGCTGTGACCTCCGGCACATCCGGCTCTTCACTCTTTGGCATTTTCACAAAATGTCAGTTTGATGATGACATGCTTACAGTACGACAGACAAACACGCGATTCATTCCGAGAATACTGGTCATTTTACCACGTGTGATAGCTGGAGATTCTGGTTGCCATTCACGCGGAGAGTAAATGGGATTCACATGAACTCTTGCAGTGTACAAAGTTTGTACTCATAGGTCGGCGAGAACCGTGACTTCTATTAATAAAATTTCCCCTGGTCTCTGGGTAGTGAGATCGGACGCCTGTGTGTATTGCTGCGCACGTCAAAAAATCCCTTGGCAGTTGGAAATCGAAAAACAGTAGACTAACGGCGCTGCCCGGGCAAAATTTCGAGTTAAAAATCTACCCAAAGTATTTCAGGATCCTCGCCGGTGCTACGGAGTTCGTGCACTGAGCTGAGTTTTCCCAGACTCAGGTTTGAGTTAGGAGTAGAACTAAGCACTTATGGGTTACACCCGTGTGCCATGATGTTGATCCATCGACTAAACTAAACTAAAATAAACTACTCATAGGACTCGCTCCGGTCAGTAAAGATTGATCACCTATTCCCTATGCACTCAGTTCTACACAGATGAGATGATCATGGCATTTCATTTATATGCGGGATTTCTGCAAAAACGAGACTTACTTTTTTTCCCCTAATAATATTGTTATACAGTCTCCCCGGCTTAGGGTTTAGCGACTTTCTCCGTAATCCCGTATACTCTCGTGAGTAACGTGACGCGCGTGAGAATCGGTGGCGGTTCTCTCCGCGTCGGTAACTTAGGGGTATGTGAGCCGGTGCTCAGAAAGCAATGGCAAACTACTGAGCGTAAACTTGTCTAGTACATCAATAGCAGCTGAAAAATGCTGATGTTAATTGCAACGTCCATTAAGGTATAATGTTAAACGTCAGCTAAACATGGGTGGGTTAACAATATTCATTGTCATCTTAGCATTCTTGACATACGATAGTATGTAAAACCAGGGATGGTCTATAGCACAAAGTCTGGGCTGAAATATAGATACGATGTGTTGCCCATGCAGCATGAACCTTATCTTGGCCTGCTTAGTTCACTCCAGAGGAAAGGTAACACCACAACATCTGGAACAAGACAAGCTGCAGAAGCTGCCGGATCAGCAATCGCAACGCTCTAACTGTACGCCAATCGCAGCGTCGATCCTAGACCAGCTGCCGACCAAGGCTTAGGGCCTGGTCTGCCCTGCCATGACATTTTCACTTTAGTTTACATTTCCTCCGCCGGCTCCGTGGCTAAAGCTTTGCGAACGCGGTTCGTGAGCCGGGTACCAGGCATTCGAAGCTCAGCTGTGACCGATTTGTGCAGCAGACCGTGTCGCGTTGTGTTATAACGTGCTGGTATGGGAGCCGGTCGTTCAGAAAGCAATGGCAAACTACTGAACGTAATACTTGCCTAGTACATCAACAGCAGCTGAAAAATGCTGGTGTTGACTGCAAAACAGGGGATACGCAACAAATTTTTTTTTTTTTTTAAACATTTCCTTGCAACAGGATAAGGCTTGTACCTTCCCACTTGCGCTCGTCCGCCCGAAGACGTTGACACAATGTGGGCTTGGTAAGTGCCGCCCATTATTCGGCGCCATCAGAAAATAGGTAGTACCGTCCACTGTCGTACGGTAGCTCAGTCATATCTGACTAAGACCTGACAAAAGTTAGCACTATATATGTAAGGCATTGCTGCTTTGTCTGCGATTTGTTTGTAGATCTAATCCTGCGGGAGAAAGTTCAATCAAATTATAACCAGGCCTACAGAAATTTTATGGTCGCAGCGTGTCATTAAAATTTCAGCTAATTTTGTATTTTAACAATAATCATCATCCAGTGCCTTGCCGGCAGGCATGGGTAATCATGCCGCTTCACAAATTTTGATCTCCGACGGCATGGATTAATTCTTGAGTTGACTCCCTTCAGTGCCATGACACAAGACTGTCAAGAATCTTCTACCGTTGTCTTCCTCTATCTCTTTTTCCGCAAATCTTTCGGTTGTCATGACATGTTCCTGTTGTTGTCTTCTCATAACGAGGCGAAATTTGATATTTCCTCTTTCTGATTTTTGTGATAAGTTTTCTTTGCGACTCCACTTCCCTCCAATTGCCCATAATGTTCATTGTGGCTGTCCAAGTAATGTTCGCCGGCAAAGGGGTTTCGGGCGCAGTTCGTAATAGCACATACCCGCGCTGAATACACATCTGCTTTCGATTTGGCAGCAGATTGCATTGTGTTGTAATTTTACGACGTTGTATGAGTGCCGATCGTTCAGAAATGGATGGCAAACTATTTAACGTAAACCTGCCAGGAAATCACAACACCAGACAAATGAAGGTGTTGACTGCGACGTACTGTAAAGGATATGCAACTAACTAACTCAGCTTTCGTCTATAAATCAACATCTCCAAGCCTTGCAGGGATTTCTTCGCCTGTTTCTAATTGTCCAGGTTCGCAGCCGTATGTTAACATTCCTTCTATGTTGCATACACAAGCTCTATTTCTAACTTTGAAGGACAATGATTTAATGCGCAAAACGTTCTTCATTTGATATAATGTTTTAACAACATGTCAGACAATACCGTATTATCAATATTTGAAGTTTGTGTTGTTCTCCTCAGATCAAACCCAGCGGGGGAAAGTTCAATCAAATTTGGGTTTTACCCCATCACTTACCGTGCATCCAGCTATGCTCAAGGATACTGGACAAGTCCCCATTTTCGATGTGACGGGAACGTCAATACCTGGGTGATGACGTACGTGAGTCCGTTCTTTGGTCTGGACTCTCTCAGGACAAAGCTGGAATTCAGGTACAGGAATAGCTCATTTCCTTAACCATAAAAACTGTTCAAAATTCAAGAGGATCGATTTCATTGCATCGGTTTTATAATATACGTAGTCTCTTTCCGCAGGGTGGCTTGCCGAAAGCGTCGCACAAATCACACATTCTGTAGCTCCAGCGAGGACCCCCGTATGTCTCCTAGAAAATTGTACTCGTGTAACTGAACGTCATAGCCATGAATCGAACCTACGATCCTCCCCCGATGTGTCTCCACCTTGCCGTGGTGGGGGAGCTTGAGTGTCCCGTTGACCCCATGTGCTTGCCGATGGGTGAAAACTACATATCGGACAGCGTATGGGATAGGGACCAGACTAAGAGAGACACAACCTGCTGCTCTGCAGGAGACTGAGGATAGCAGTCAAAAGTTTAAATCAGGCGCATGAAGGCAGTTCTTGTTTCGGACAATACTCTAAGGCTCTCTGTCGAGGGTTTAGGCTGAACGCCTCTAAGCCACAGACCCTCGGATCTGAGAGTCGGGCCGATATCCACCTACCGAAAAATTGGAATCGAGATACTGAGCAAGCTACATGCCCAGTTCTGACACTTGTTTGAAGGCTCTCAGCTGAGGGATATGTTGGATTCCCGGATGAGATGGCCTGGCCGTTTCTCACTGACTGCTGCACGAAGGTAAGGTGCTGAGCCGGCAGCACATGTAGCCTACCTCGTGAGCGAGTACAAAAAGTCAGTAAAATGCCCCAGTCGAAGGAAATGGTTACGAAAACTGTCTGTATCTAACTCATAGAGAGTGTAGATAAAAGTGGAGAAACGTCTCAATAACGCGAAATGGAACGCACGGCGAGCGAACCTATTGCGTGGTCCAAAGTCAAAAGCAAAAGCTTACCGAGTGGATGTCGCCCGCAGTCTGACCGCCCCTGGAGCTCACTTGAGCGACCAGTGGCAAGCGAGATGCCCAATACATGGAAGTGAGGAACTAAAGCAGCCATGAGCAGGACGTGGCAACTCCTCGGGTGAGCCCAGTCTCGGAGCAATATGTGCCGGCTCTGCAATTATGGAAGCCTCCTTGGATAGCGAGGGACTGCCCATTGTCTGCCCCTGCCTTCCCTTGAGGGCCGACCGCGATGTCGTTGGTCGTTCTATCTTGACCAGCTGAGATGTGGGCGACATCACAACAGTCTAACGTGCCTCGAAATCAGAGGAAGGTTAACCTCATTAAAAAATGCCCGCCGGAAGTCGGAAGTGTCGTCCTACGGGTGGCAAACTAAAAATTGACACTACGCAATTACGTCCGAGTGAAATGTCTCGTCCGAATGTCTCTCGTGCTAGGAACAGCTCTGACTACCTAGTTTCCGAATGTCGCTCTTGTTCGGAACAGCTCTGACTAGGTAGTTTTCCGAATGTCCGCCGTGCCTGGAACAGCTCTGATGGGTACAGGGACAAGCACATGTCCGAAAACTCGCTTAGTGGAAACCAACCGCAGAGCTGACTGGTTTGTGCAGGAACGGCCCAGGGCGAGCGAAATGCCCAGTATATTGAAGTGAGGAATTAAAACAGCCATGAGCAGGACGTGACGATTCCCTCGGTAAACCCAGCACCAGAGCGTTATGTGCCGGCTCTGCAATTATGGAAGCCACCCAGGATGGCGGAAAATGCTATGGACTGTCCCTGCCTTCACTTGAGGGATGACCGTGTAGTCTTCGACTGTTCCAACTTGACCAGCTGAGATGTGGACGGTACCACAAAAGTGAGAGTCTCCCAGGATTGCTAACCTGGTCAAAAATGCACGCTAAAAGTCGGATGTGTTGGCCTGAGGGTTTCGACCCGAGGGTGCCTAACCAGACACACCGCAATCACATCTGAAAAAATCACTCCGGATGAACGCAAAGAAGAAGAACCTACGATCTTCAGAGCGTGAGAAAGGCGAGGTAAACACTTCGCCACGGAGGATCCCTTCATTACCAAAGAACATGAAAAGACAGAACTGAAGCCAAACTAAACAAAAACACAAGAACATTAAAAGACATCAGTGAAGCTAAACTAACCCCAAAAAAATGAAAACAAACACACAAGAAAATGAAAAGACAGCACTGAATCTAAACTAAACACAAAACACAAGAATATGAAAAGACAGCACTGAATCTAAACTAACCACAAAACACAAGAATATGAAAAGACAGCACTGAAGCTAAACTAAACACAAAACACAAGAAAATGAAAAGACAGCACTGAAGCTAAACTAAACACAAAACACAAGAAAATGAAAAGACAGCACTGAAGCTAAACTAAACACAAAACACAAGAATATGAAAAGACAGCACTGAAGCTAAACTAAACAATAAACACAAGTTATGGTCACTATAAAGACAACCATTAGCTGACTGCGGTGAAAGCAAACAGAATACCACTAAAGCAGGTACAAAGATATGGTTATCTAACGCCAGTGACATCGTGATGACTGGAAAGGTCGAAGGAAAGAGAGGCAGAGGTCGACCAAGAGAAATGATGCTGGATGGATTGAGACGGTGGCATGAAAGAATGTCAGCATCAGAGTTGATCCATAACACCAAAAACCGAGATATGCGGAGTGCCAAGAACGGTTATGCCAGCTGGCAGGGCACTTGATGATGATAGTGATGGTGATGACGATGAACGCCAGTGATAACAAGAGATAGAAAACAAAAATTAACAGTGCGTTAACCTGAAGAATAATCCAACAAAGGCAGCACTTCATCAGATGAGGAACATTCTGTGTGGTATATCTCTGCAGGTGGGAGTCCAAGGACATGTCTCAGGGTGTTACATGTTGCCAATACTAATGTATGCCTGTGAATCGTGGACACACAATAAAGAGAGCAGTCAGAAACTAGAGCCCACTGAAATGTGCTATGGGCTTTATTGCACTGGGTTCAACCCATAGTCGGCTCTGTAGCGAAGGGATTACGAATGCAATTCGTATTCCCTCTTATGGCGTTCGACACATAGTTGCAGGCAATTTGGAAGCAGACTGCGATACGTTGGTTTCCATACAAAGATGTGGGTGCCGATCGTTCAGAAAGCAATGGCAAACTACTGAACGTAAACTTGCCACCAAATCACACAAAGCCAAAAAAATTAAATGACGGTGATGACTGCGACTTCCTGTAAATGATACCCAAAGGATACACTAATCAAACGTAAATGTTAAGGGCGCGTATATTCTAAACAAAAGTAATTATTAAGGATTAGTTTATGCTAAACAAAAGTCAATTTTTAGGACTCGTATATGCTAAACAAACGTAAATCTTTAAGACTCGTATATGCTAAACAAATGTAAATCTGTAGGACTCGTATATGCTAAACAAAGGTAAATCTTTAGGACTCGTATATGCTAAACAAAAGTAAATGCTCGGTAGTTTTTACGCGCCATGAGTCGCACTGATTATATAGACTTAGCATCAGATGTTTACAGACGAGTCGGCAGTCTATAGGTAATGTGATCAAAATCATTACTTTTCAGGATATTTCCCGGCACTTATTTAGACTGCGTCGACCTGAGGGTCCAGGGTATTTTTCATAAAATCTCCCTGAAGGGGATTCAAAAACATTATCACCGTGGCTGCAGACAAGCGAGCTACCGTGGCTCGCAGGTACGTGTGTAAAAGGGAAATAATTAGGCCTGGTATTCGGAAGCGCGGCAAGCAACCATTTGCAGGACGAGGTCATCCTTGAGCGACGTTATAACCAGAGGATTATGTAGTGCATTATGGCACTAAAACTTTCGTTGAATGGCAGGAAATGGCCATGTCCTTCCTCTGCCTTTGAATGAAAGCCCGCCTCCCTCCATGAGGATAATCTGAGAGAGCTATAGAGAACCTGCCACTGACAAGAATGTTGCTACCTACTGCCTCTATCAATAATTTGCCCATGTGCGAAACCTATAAATGAGATCAATGAGTGATGTGTTAGAAATCGCATTGTTTGCTTAAATTAAAACTGGAAAACCAGAAATGGTAACAACTGATCAACAATTAAACAGTTCCTTCCTCTCTGTCATGTATGTATTCCAAAGACACGCCAAAGACTCGTATTTATTGTACAATTCTGAAGATACAATGCCGTGATGTAGTTGTCAGGCAGTTACAAGAGTTATCATCATCATCATCATCATCATCATCATCATCATCATCATCATCATCATCAAGAGCATTATCATCAACATCTGCATCATCATAATCCAACAGCATCTCCGCAATGAAGGTCTGCATAATGGGCCTCCAACATTGTGTATCCTGCGAATTCACTATGAAAAACAGTGATAATGTCACACAGCCTAACAGCCTGGCCATAAAGTTCACCAGAAATGGGGAAAAGGAAGAGGCTGGTTGACATTTGATAACGTATCACGTTATACCTTTCTAAAAGTGGTAATTCTTTATCAAACGATGCCATCTATACTGCAGTTAACTATAAACGGATGCAGTCCTTAGATTCTCACACTGATAAGCCATGAAGGTACTAATCAATAATGATCAATAAGGAAACGCAAGCAAGTCAGAACGACAATCAATACAAATTAGGTCTGACGAAAAATAAAGCAGTTAACAGGAAAGTCAGTTAGTAGAAGAGGCACCAAACAATACACGTGCGTTTATTTACCATCATAAAATGAAGTAGCGTAATGAATTATTTCAACTTAAATAGACTAAACATCGCGGTGACATTAATACATTTAACACAGGATTCAGTAAGCTACATTACTATATGCGTTAATTTTAATTGTCTGCATATGCACCTGATGAGATACTGTGAAAAATGCCATGCAATACATTGTTGACCATATTCTGTTTGTCTGTTTTATGCAAAAACATACATGCCTACATGTTCTGGCCAAAATTTTAATACAGTGCCCCGATGGTCTGGAGGTCATGCATGGCTTGAGCTGAAGGTGGTAGCTGGTGTATGTTATGTTCAAATCTTAAATTATAGTATCATATAATGATTCACATTTCATTCTTATATCTTATACTATAATGCTAAATGTGTCCAGTCTCCTTAAACTCCTAGTCGTATATTTCAATATTTCAATTTAGACTGTTTAATTACGTGAAATCTTACAGAGGCGTGGCTACTGTTGATGTGCCCCTAGATCTTCTAGAAATCAACCAGTGTCCCCAGCCGTTCACCGTAGCTAATGCATTCAAGAACACGGCCAGATGTGATTACCTCTCCACCACAGTAAGTACCCCGGGTGTTTAACAGGGGAACTAAAGGGAAACATAGAATAGTGGCACTGTAATCTGCAATGCATGTCGTAACAGCAACATATAGGATGGCTTGACTCGAGCAGACTATGGTCTATGGTTCAAAGGAACTATGCTTCAATTCTGTGACTGTGATGACTGTGAATCTACAACCATTGTCAGACTGCGAGAACAGCAAATTAAAAGAGGTGAGGCCAAACAAGAACACTACGCAGGAAGCCAAAGAGGATTGATGAACCAAAACAGAACTGGTGTTGAGAGCCGCTACACTATTCGGGATCTGCTGAGGAGGGAATCCAAGCACTTATGGACTGAATGGTTCGATGTGCAATGGGGATGATCTGTCGGCTAACTAACTAACTAGCTGGGATATTGGATCTTCATAACGTTTCGTTGTGAACTGAACAGGCGCATTCGATAATATCTGAGCATAACAACCACGAGCAGAGTAAATTATCGCACGCCGACGGGGTGCGATAAGTGCATTTTTGAAATTATTAACATATATTATATTAAATAACGAGGCATCGCGTGTCACTTTCTGACAGCTGGCGGGCCACAAGTGGCCCGCGGGCCGTGGTTTGAGAACCTCTGTCGTAGAGCATTCAGATATCAGCCTGGTCTATGGATCATCCGCCTTGCACAGCAGCCGTACCTGTCAACCTACTCATTTCCTTGTACACCCGCATGTCTTGGCACGAAAATAAAACTAATCTTTGCCAGCCATGACCGCTCAGAGACTGCTACCAAAGCATATACACCAGTAATCCACACGATCAGCCATCATGGTTGATTGCTTGTTTGGTTCGAAGAATCCACCGGACCACTACGTCTTGACTCTTCCGCCCTTTGCTCTGGCAGTTAGACCGCGTGATTGCGTGAATCCTAACACGGGCTTCTATCCACTGGAGTAAAACTTGTATACATAATTTCCTCACTATCTATTTAAAATTAGCATAGTCATGGTGGCGGCGGCGGTGCAAAGCACCCCCCTCCCCCCGTTTTTTTCCAAGCTCAGACGCTAGAGTGCACATGTGCAAGGTTGGTATTGAAACTTCACACCTGCGGAGATGTATGTTAGGCTGTAACTAGGTGATGGTTCCTATTGAGACTGACATTAGGCCAAGGTTGTGAAATGCTCCTTCACAGGCTTTAGGTATTTAAATGTCAACATACTCCAGCTCAGTGCCCTGAGGGACCACGGTAGTGGTCACCTCTAACCTCATCACCTCTCAAAAAAGGGTAAATACGGTTTTTATTCGCACACTTCACCGCCATTTATTTACGTCGGTGATACCGTCTTCACTCCATCGCATTAAGTACAACGTAGATCCCATCATTTCTCCACCACTACTAGACTCCAAGACTCCTGGTCCAATGTGCTTGATTGGCGGGTGATCCATTAAGGGTTTGGAGTATTGTTTGCTCCTGGCCACGGTTTGCTAATGCATTTTCCTCATTTGAACTTGTAGTATACGGTTCAGCCGCCCAGCTATGGAGTTGAGTGCTTGCTGCGATAATGTAAGCTGTGGATTTCATGTGGAATGCTCTTCGTCGTTCCGCGCTAGTTTGTGTTGTAAATCGAATATTTAGAAACATGTCGGCTGGCCGGTTACTGAACTAGCTAGATTGCCTTATGCAGTAATGCCTGTGCTATTGAGGGTTGTTTAGTGACTGCTATTTCCATCGACGATAATATTAATTCTAGAGACAGACAGTCGGGTTGGCATTCTGGCAGCGACCGCATGCATGCATGCGTGTGAATGATGTTGGCTTTGTCGGGATTGTTTGTTTCGCTTTTCCCATGAGACAGTGATGAGTATTGTATGTAATTCCTGGCACATGAACGGAGAAATTATGTGGTTAACCTCTGCAGTGAAATTGGAACCGCGAGTAAGCAACTAACCAACCAACCAACCAACCAACCATCCTACCAACTAACTAACTAACTAACTAACTAACTAACTAACTAACTAACTAACTAACTAACAAACAAACTAACTAACAAACTAACTAACTAACTAAATTCTCTACCACGGTAAATACACATTTGAACGATAAATACAACATTGATCCCTCCGCAGTGAATTTTCCATTGATTCAATTATTTCTCCACTCCATTAAGACCACATCTGATTCTGCATAGCTACATCACGGCAAATACCCGATTGATCCCGTGAGTCTTCCACCCCAGTAAGAACACAACTGATACCATAATTTATCTACTTCGGTAACTACATTATTGATCCAATGATCACGATTGATTCTATTAATTTTACACAGCTGTAAATACACCACTGATCCCATTACTTAAGCTCACCAGCACTAGCTCGATTGACCCCACTATTCCCCACCATGGTAAATACACTATTTATCCCATTATGGCTCTGCTTACCATGGAGACATTGCTCTTGTGACAAGCAAGTGACGTTACTTTCGAACTTTAAAAGAGCCAGTCGGCTTTGGTAGTCCATAGTTGAATGAGTCTGAATGATTGAAGCTCTTTCTTTCTTTCTTTCTTTCTTTCTTTCTTTCTTTCTTTCTTTTTTTCTTTCTTTCTTTCTTTCTTTCTTTCTTTTGCTTCTTTATTTGTTTCTTTGTAGATTTCCATCTGTCTTTCCATGCTTGATCTCGCTTTCGAAATTTGTTACATCTATCTTTAGAATGGCCTATCTGTCTATCGCTCTTTTTGCTTTTTCTTTCTTTCTCTCTCTCTGTCTCTCCATCTCTCTCTCTCCATCTCTCTCTCCATCTCACTCTCTTCATCTCTCTCCATTTCTCTCTCTATCTCTCTCTCCATCTCTCTCTCCATCTCTCTCTCCATCTCTCTCTCCATCTCTCTCTCTCTTCATCTCTCTCCATTTCTCTCTCCATCTCTCTCCATCTCTCTCTCCATCTCTCTCGCCATCTCTCTCTCTCCATCTCTCTCTCTCCATCTCTCTCTCTTCATCTCTCTCCATTTCTCTCTCCATCTCTCTCCATCTCTCTCCATCTCTCTCTCTCTCCATCTCTCTCTCTCTCTCTCTCTCTCTCTCTCTCTCTCTCTCTCTCTCTCTCTCTCTCTTAATTTTTTTGTAAATTTCTCTTCATTTTTTTTTTGCTTTTGCTATTTCTCTTTCTCTCTCTCTCTCTCTCTCTCTCTCTCTCTCTCTCTCTCTCTCTCTCTCTCTCTCTCTCTCTCTCTCCCTCCCCCCCCTCTCTCTCTCTCTCTCTCTCTCTCTCTCTCCCTTTCATTATTTGTTTGTTGTCTTAATTTATCTTAATATTTCATGGTTCCTGGTGGCATTCTTATTTTCTCTTTACTTGTCAACATGTAAATAAACAGGAGCATAAGCCAGTTAATGCGTGTATATTCTAAAATATTCACACAATGCTTTGACTGTTCATCTTGTGTAAACACATTGCCTCAATAATTGAATAGTTGACACATCAAGGGATGCCCTACTTTTACTAGCTCAATAAGCCAAACAGCATATTTGTACCTGACCAGAAAGATCGCGAAATTAACTGAAGCAAAAAGTGAACATTCAACATCAGCCACAGTTCGTACAGCCCAAGCAGTTACAATCAGCTTTTGTTTACGAAAGTTAAAGTACAAAGTGAGGAATGACGTGGCACGCAAGAGACGGAGACATTACAAGTAAACGGATGGCGTGGGATGTTAGGGACAATGGCAGGAGGCTGTAAGGAAGTTGACATGGGAAACAGTGTACGGATTTTGATTTTGTAATTGTTGACATTTGTCGTTTGTGATTTAAGGGTTAAGGAAACGCAGTTTCCCATTTCCCCGACATAGCGATTTAACATTTCGAAAACAACTGCGGACGATTTGGAAGCAGATATCACTTTTTGTGTTTGCTTCATTTGAACTCAAATGTAGTCCACACGTAACTGCTACTTCTTGTGCACTGGAATGATTTTCCTGCGTGGATTAGCTTTCCGTATTACCAGTGTCCATCAGACGAAGCGACTCCGACTTATGAGGTACTTGTAATTTACGTCCGGGGTCAGTAACAAAAAGTCGACATTTTAGTCCAACTGACCGGTGTATGGGTCGAATCCGCTACCTCGGCATCAGCAAAACGGAAGTTTAACAGCGAGCGCTTGTATCCATTCGGCTTTACTAATCTACTGCGTTGATTTCAATGATATAAAGCGTCGGCTGTGCAAAAGCCTTTAGCTCACTGTTGAAAGTAAAATTACCTAATATCTCACAGCCTATACTTACTTTGGGTAGCGGGGTAGGGGTATACCCTATCAAAGGAGAAGTAAGGTGCCTCCTTCCCTCCACTAGCCTACGGGGACACCCTTGGGCAAGGTGGAGTACCCGTTTAGCCCCCCCCCCCCCCCCAACAGGGTAACGTGAAGCCATCTGAGCAGTGTGGTGCATTGGACTTGGGAGCAGCCGACAGATAGTTGTTGGTTATGGTTTCAAGTCAGTGACGGTGGGCAGAGGATCTCTCAGTAGAGACAATGGCTACGGTCATCCGATCAGTATGGTCACTGCCAGGAAGGAAGAATGGTAGACTTCCCTCCTTATTGATTCCCGGGCAGAGGAGGCTCTTCAGCCTTGGTTGGTATCTCTTCTAAGAGAGGGAACTCTAAATCTCAAACCTCCGCTGCTTTGCGGGTATACCACTATGGGAAAGGCTTCGGGAGTAAACCCTGAGGACAAATCCGGAGATGGAGTCCCTAAGGCAGTTCCATGTTGTAAACAACATAGTTCTGGCAACTCCTGCGACGGCACCGATGCCAAGTTGCATTGGCTACTTGCCTTTCCCTTGGTCAACATCGGCGACGTGGAGAGGGGGAACCTGCTACTGGGCAACAGCTGATTCTCCTATTTCCATTGCCCAGGCTTGTGCCCTGAAGAGGTCACTTCAGCACCGCGTAAAGCGGTGACACAACACGGAAGTAGCATTTGCCGTTATAAGTCTTAATGCTCGATTGGCGTAGAGCAAGGTGCCAAGGGCTACTTCCGACGGTGGGAGAGATCAGCGTATCTCACTAGACAGCTACCGCCCGCCTAAGCTGGGCAGCCCCCAGTCAATAAGGTGTTGTCTCGCCACGGTTCATCTGCTCCTGAGGGTGTGTGGAGCTTAGGGGAAAATCCTGACACATGGACCGCAAATCTATACACCTAACAGCAAGAAAAAACAAAACAACCGGCCCTAAGGCTGGGAACATGGAACGTAAGAACCATGACCCCTGGCATCTCAGACGATCTAAATGTGGATGCCCGCAAAACTGCAGTGATAACAACGAACTACTAAGACTGGGGATAGACATTGTCGCCCTGCAAGAGACCAGGACTCCAAGAATCTGGAAGCATCAAGGAGAGGGACTTCACTTTCTACTGGCATGGCAAGCCGTGCGGAGAGACCAGGGAGCATGGAGTTGGCTTCGCTATCAGAAACAAGCTGCTCAATTCCATCATACCACCAAGTGATGGCACTGAAAGAATATTGAAGCTCCAACTCCAGACAGAGGCAGGCCCAGTTAGTATTATAAGCGTTTACGCCCCAACACTAACTGCAGCATCAGAATCTAAAAAAAAGTTTTATGACGACCTTAGCAAAGAAGTCAGTGAAACACCAGAGAAACAACATCTTTTTATCCTGGGGGATTTTAATGCCAGGGTTGGCTCCGACCACGAATCTTGGCCTTCATGTCTAGGACAGTTTGGCGTTGGGAAGATCAATGACAATGGACAACGTCTCTTGGAATTCTGCAGCCACCATAATCTGTGCGTGACCAACACCTTCTTTGACACGAAACCTCAACACAAGGTGTCATGGAGGCACCCCAGATCAAAGAATTGGCACCAACTCGACCTGGTGCTCACTAAACGCAGAAACCTCTGCAATGTACGGCTGACTAGCAGCTATCATGGTGCTGACTGCGACACCGACCATTCACTCGTCTCCAGCAAGGTGAAGATAAAGCCCAAGAGAATCTACAGAAGCCGAACAGAAGGAAGACCACGCATTGACACCAGTGGCACCCAAAATAAAGAGAAGGTAAACACATTCATGCAGGCTCTAGCGGATACTCTGCCCGGCCCCACAGACGGAGATTCCACCGAGAGATGGAGTCATTTTCGCGACACCATCTACAATACAGCACTATCAACATTTGGTAAGAAGCAAACTAAGTCAACCGACTGGTTTGAAGCACACTCTGAAGAGATGCTCCCAGTCCTGGAGATAAAGAGACATGCATTCTCGATGTATAAAACATCACCTTCAGAGAAAAGACTGCAGGCATTGCGAACGGCCAGAAATAGAGTACAACAGATGGCAAGAAGATGTGCGAACAGGTACTGGCTACAGCTCTCTGCTCAAATTCAAACTTGTGCAGACACTGGAAATATAAGAGGAATGTATGAGGGCATCAAGCAAGCTGTCGGTCCATCAAAAATAAGATGGCCCCTTTACGATCAACTGAGGGGGTAATCATAAAAGATCGAGCGAAACAAATGGATCGCTGGTTAGAACACTACTCAGAGCTATACTCAGTGGATAACACTGTCAGCGAAGAAGCTCTGGAAGCCATCGATCAACAGTCCGCCATGCATGCCTTGGATAACGAACCTTGCCTCACAGAAATCAGCGAAGCACTAGACTCTCAAATCCGGCAAGGCACCTGGAAAAGATAGTATTCCACCTGAAATTTTAAAATGTAGCAAAGAAACAATCATACCAGAACTGTATGCAATATTACAACTCTACTGGAGAGAAAAATCAATACCACAAGATATGAAAGACGCAAACATCGTTACTCTTTATAAAAACAAAGGAGACAGAAGCGACTGCAACAACTATCGTGGCATTTCCCTTCTCAGCATTACAGGCAAGAGTTTTGCCAGAGTAATCCTTAAAAGATTACACATTCTTGCTGAAAGAATCTACCCCGAATCGCAGTGCGGATTTAGACCCAACAGGTCCACCATCGATATGATTTTCTCACTCCGGCAGCTCCAAGAGAAGTGCAGAGAACAGAGGAAGCCATTATATATAGCCTTCATCGACCTCACAAAGGCATTTGACCTCGTGAGCAGAAGCGGCCTTTTTAAGGTCCTTGAAAAGGTTGGATGTCCACCCACCCTTCTTAGTCTCGTGAAATCATGCCTCGGAAACATGCAGGGGACCATTTTATTTGACGGCTCAACATCCCAGTCATTCAGCATCAGCAGCGGAGTAAAGCAGGGATGCGTGCTTGCTCCTACACTCTTTGGTATCTTCTTTGCTGTTCTCTTAAGGCAAGCATTTGGGACTGCCACTGAAGGCATATACCTCCACACAAGATGGCAAACTTTTTAACCCATCAAGACTCAAGGCAAAGACCAAAATAAGATCAAGATGCGTAAGAGAACTACTTTTTGCAGATGATGCAGCACTGACTACTCATACAGCAGAAGATCTCCAAAGGCTCATAGATCGTTTTGCAGCTGCCTGCAAAGACTTTGGGCTCACCATTAGCCTAAATAAAACACAGGTGATGGAACAAGATGCTGATGCGCCTCCGTCAATCAAAATCTCTAATTACGAATTGAAGGTCGTCCACGATTTTGTGTATTTGGGATCGACAATATCAGATAATCTTTCATTAGAGACAGAATGAATGAACTAAAAAAGACTGTTAGATTCATACAAGAGACGACATTGCAGTTGTAGACATATTTCAAGCGAACGAAAGAAGAAGAAGAAGAAGAGACAGAAATCGACAGACGCATTGGAAAGGCAGCCACAACATTTTCCAGACTAGCTAAAAGCGTTTGGGAGAATAATAGACTAACAGAGCGTACAAAGGCTCAAGTATATAAAGCTTGTGTTGTTAGCACACTACTCTACGGGTCTGAATCCTGGACCTTGTACTCAAGACAGGAAAGGAAGTTGAATTCCTTCCACATGAGATGTCTGACATGAGACGTCTCCTGGGCATAACATGGAAAGACCACATAACAAACAAACAGGTGCTTGAAAGAGCAGATATTACCACAGTGCACACCCTCCTCAAGCAGAGACGCCTCCGGTGGTTGGGCCACGTATCTCGAATGGAGGACGAACGTAATCCCAAAGATCTCCTTTACGGGGAACTAGCCAGAGGAAAGAGGCCAACCGGAAGACCCCAAATGCGATATAGGGATGTGTGTAAACAAGATATGAAAACCATTGGAATAGATCCAGACACGTGGAAGAGAGTTGCAACAGACAGATGCTCCTGGAGAAGAGATGTACGAAACGGACTGGTGCTCTTTGAGCGCAATCAGATCAAAAAAAAACTGAGGAGAGACGGCACAGGCTCAAAGAGCAGTCACTTACTACGGGACTTGCCTCGTCTTACAGATGCGGAAACTGTGACAGAGATTGTCATTCTCGAATTGGACTATACAGTCACCAGCGGTGCTGCCAGGCACCTCCCAAGCGGCACAACTCTATAGTCCTTCAGGACTGAAAGAGGCCTACTACTACTACTATACTTACAGGCAATTATTGCAAACGTCCTGTAAAGGGCGTACAATTAACATTTTAACAATCACCGCCACGATTCGGTTCGAATCAGTTGATTGTTGAGCAGCTAATGGTAAGTGGTGGACGTGTTGGCGTAGTAGCCAAACGCTCGACGGTTATGGGTTTTAATCCGCACCGAGACGAACTTTGTTTTAATAGACACTCTTTCCCAGATGGACCCAGCCTACTATGGTCCAGGAAATGTCACGGGCAGTAAAGGTGGCCGGCGAGTTATTGGTCACTGTTCCGCTGTCTCTCGTTCACTGTTTATGTGTATGTAACTATTTCTGTATCTCTTTTTTCTTTGTCTTTGGTTTTCTCTTTCTCTCTCTTCTCTCAATATGTCTCTCTCTCTGTCTCTTCTATCAATATTCTTTTCTCTCTCTCTCTTCGCTTTCTCACTCACTCACTCACTCACTCACTCTCTCTCTCTCTCTCTCTCTCTCTCTCTCTCTCTCTTCTCTCTCTCTCTCTCTCTCTCTCTTCTATATCTTTCACTCTATTATCTCTGTCTCTCTCTCTTACTATGTCCTTCTTTCTCTCTTTTCTCTTCTCTCTATCCTTCTCTCTCTCTCACTCTTCTTTATATATGTATCTCTCTCTGTCTTCTTTATATATGTCTCTCTCTCTCTTCCCAATATCTGTCTATCTTCATAGTATCTCTATCTTTCATTCACACAGACACTCACATACACTGTCGCTCTCTTCTCCATTTTCTCTCTTTCTTTCTCTTACACATTCTCTCTCTCTTCTCTCTATATTTCTCTCTCAACCTTCCCCTCTCTCCCACTTATTCACGTTAAATACCTATCCCACACCTGAGACAGTTTTACTATATAACTAACGTTTACTATCTCATAATCTCCTTACAGTGTTCACCACTGGCCGGCTTTCCTTTCTCCCGTGGCGCTTACATGTGTTCTTGCAGACTTGGGTTCGAGTACTGGCATGCCGACGGCAAAGAG
Organism: Cepaea nemoralis; assembly: GCA_014155875.1. Taxonomy (NCBI): domain Eukaryota; kingdom Metazoa; phylum Mollusca; class Gastropoda; order Stylommatophora; family Helicidae; genus Cepaea; species Cepaea nemoralis. The sequence continues at coordinate 68,248 of JACEFZ010027802.1, read as the reverse complement.
TGGTTCGAAGGTTCCTTCATAGAGCTTGAGTACGAGAAGAAAGAGGCAGGGATTTTCAGCAGGTAATTGAATTGATGAAAACTGAGAGAGAGAGAGAGAGAGAGAAGAGAGAGAGAGAGAGAGAGAGAGAGAGAGAGAGAAAGAGAGAGAGAGAGTGTGTGTCGGAGAGAGATAGGGAGAGAGAGTGTGGTGTGCGTGTGTTGGAGAGAGGGGGAGATGGCGTATGTGTTGGAGGGAGAGAGAGTGTGTGTGTGTCAGAGAGAGAGAGAGAAAGAGAGAGGGAAAGTGTGTGTGTTGGAGAGAGAAGGAGAGAGAGAGAGTATGTGAGTGATAGAGAGGGAGAGCGAGCATGTGTGTTGGAGGAGAGAGGGAGAGAGTGCGTGTGTGTCAAGGATAGAGGGGGAGAGTGTGTCTACGTGGGAGAGGGAGAGAGGGTGTGTGCACTATGATCTAGTTAGTAATAAATTAGAATGTTAGCAACACTCAAACAAATAAAAATAAAAACTGTAGCACAATATAGTATTTGTATTTCTTTTCTCCATGTCTATTGCTGCCATAATCTTCAGCGCATTAAGTTCCTTCTTTGGTCTCAAGCTATACCACATGATCCTTGAACGACAGACCTTCTAGAGTCTACTTCCCCTTTTAACATCTCCGCCATATATTATGAGACCAGGGACGTCGGACTTAACAATCCCTACTGTCCTTAGAGCACCATAATACCAACGATTGTTAAGATATCACTATCCAAATAAAATTTGGTTGAATCACCTCTTTATATTTGTGTATATCCAATTTTTTTTTTTTCTGTTTTGGGAGACAATGGCTGCGGTCATCGACCAGTATGGTCACTGCTAGGAAGGAAAGCAATGGCAAACTACCTACTTTACAAATGCCAAGTATATCATGTACTGCAGTCATATCGATAATCAGAGAAACGGCGTAAATGGGTGAGCTGATCCATGACTCTGGTGATCGAGTGAGATGGCAGAACATGACCGCCCACGCTTATCGGCATGGCACAAGATGGATGGTTGGATATCCAATATAACAATAAAGGAATTTATTATATGTCCATTTACAGGACGATGAAATTAATTTTAGTATTGATTGGCTATTTGGTATTCAGTAGTTTGCCATTGCTTTCTGAAGAGCAAGCGCTCATAACATTTTTAACATCAACGCAAAGCCATCTGCTCCCAATTCAGCTGCGGCTTGCTTCGAAACCTGTTGGACGGAATTTAGAAACTGTGTTCACAGACTCTAAGCCACAGACTGCGACATAGATCAAACAAGATGTGTGACATTCTATTTCAGGTTTAGCTATTTCCATTACTGGTGTAAAAGCATTCAAAGCGGGAATGTGGAATGCACCTCATGGTGGTAGATTATCTGTGGACAAGGGAGAGGTGGTCGTGCGCCTATGAGGACAAGGTGAAGAAGGCGGGGAAGCAGATTGAGAACCCATATGTGGAAAGAATAATATTGTGTGGGATCAGCAGGGGTTCTGGAAGAATCTCAAAATTGAAAGGGAAGACCAGGAGAACTTTCAATCAGATGGCGGTGGGAACTATTCGTAGTATGACCCTGTGCTGGCTGGTGAACGAGGGGACGGAGCGCGTATGGGAAAGTCCAGAGTGCAGTGATATCAGTTCTTAGCTCACCTCAACTCAGTTTGTCAAAATGTACCACAAACGTCTGGCAGATACAACTGAAACATTGAATTAAATTAACCTTATTCAAGTTTATGTGTCAATTATACGAGGGGAAGTCAATAAGTAAGACATAAATGGCTGTAGAAAAATAACTAAATATGATAACAACTTGAAACCAGTTTATTTTTATACATACACTGTCCCTTTTTTTCTCACCATAATTTCCACCAAGATTGATGCATATATCACATCGTTTTATCAGTCCTTCCAAACCGGCTGCATAAAACTGATTGCTCTATTTTCTAAACCACGTTTTCACTGCACTAACAACTTCGGCGTCATCGGTGGGTTTTCAATGGACCAAAAAGGTGGAAATCGCTAGGGGCTAAGTCGGGGCTGTGAGGTGGATGATCCAGAACTTCCCACCTTAGTTGGTTAATTTTCTGCTGAGTTAATAGAGCCGTATGTGGTCTGGCATTGTCATGAAGCGGCAACACTGCTCTAGTCAGCAAGCCTGGGCGTTTTCTTCGAATTTCATCATGAAGCATAGATAGAACTTCACAGTACGATTCAGAATTCACATTGTCATCTTTCTTCTTGAAATTGGTTCAAATGATGATGTTTGAATGATGATGATGTTCCCTGATGATGGCGTCACCTTGAATTTTTGGACACAAGGCGAAGAAGGATGTTTCCATTGCATTGAAGCACGCTTTAATTCGGGCTGGTAGTGATGCACCCATGGTTCGTCCCCAGTAACAATCCTGTTCAGCATGTCTTCTCCTTCATCTTCGTATCGACAGAGATGATGCAAGGAAAGGCCAAATTGTTTGATTTTGTGTTCCTCCTTCAATTGTCGGTGTACCCACCTTGAGCACACTTTCTTAAATTTCAATCGATCATGCATTATGCTGTATGCTGAACCACGTGAGCACCCTATTGCAGATGCTATAGAGTCTATCGTTACTCGCCTGCCACCTCTAATCATCTCCTCCACCCGCTGCACGGATGCTTCTGTTGCAATCTCAACAGGACGACCAGATTTCATCAACCAATTTAGAGCGCCCTTGAGACAATTTTTCTACCCAGCTATGCACCGCTTTACGGGACAAACATTTGTCAGCATAAACAGGAAGCATTTCCTTATTAATGTCATTTGCAGGCAGTCCTTTTGCCCACTAAAAACGCACAACAACACGTTGCTCTTTCGTTGTACACTACGTAAGTACAATCGCCATTGTGTTTATGCGCTGCGCATGCGCATGAGACACCTAGCGCCACCTGACGAACGGGAATATAAATTTCGATGTTGCCGTCACCTAATGACACCTGTAGAAAACACCAACTACATTTACCTGTCATCCCACAGAACTGTGTGACTTACTTATTGAATCGCCCTCGTAATTATCGATATACATGTTTGTGTGTGTGTGTGTGTTATTTAATAATAAACGGGCACTTATAATGTAAAGATATCAATCTGCTGCCTTTTAAAAATATAGTTCTGAAGAGGATTGTTCCTTATAATCAGATTTGGCCCTGTTTACTTTTATAAATCCCCTGGTGAATTGATGCATTCATAGAGTATTGTGAGTATAAATGAGGAGGACGTGGATGGAGGGAACTGTGGACAAGTGGGTGGGCGATTGTGGGAATTTGTAAGCGGGTATGTATATTTAATTGGAAGGTTGAGTATGTATGAGTGTGTCTGTGTTGGTGTGATTGTGCGTGTATTTGTGACTAGGAGTGAGCTTGCGGTGTGTGTATCTGAGTGTGGGAGAATGGGGGATTGTGTGGGTGAGTTTGTTAGATTATATAATTGGTAGCCATGTGGGTGTATGGGTGTGGTTGTTAGGATAATTTGTAGACATGTGGGTGTGTAGGTTAGTTTACTAGAAATAGTAATTAGAAGACATGTGGGTGTGTGGTTGAGTTTGTTAGATAGAGTAATTAGTAGACACGTGTAGTCATATTACTATTCGTTTGCATTTAAGGTGAAAGAAGGTTTCTACCGTATAAAAAAAGTTGAACTTCGGTTTTCACCATAAAGAACATCGATAGGATAATATTACAGTAAAGCAGGCACTTATCAATTAGAAAGTAAATACTGCCATTAGATACTGCCATATGTACCCATTGTTTGTTGTTGTTGTTGTTGTATTTTTTTTGTTTTTGCTTTTTTTTTTTTGTTGTTTGTTTTGCTTTTGGTTAATATTCTTTATCGAAAATTATGGGGAAGGCGCAATTCAACCTGACAATATGTCTTCTGAGTTCATCCATCATAATATAATGGGATATACAGGGGGCGGTAAGGCAGCCGGTATGATACTAAACACATCTCCCATTGAGTATCCTGCTGTCAAAACAATATGGACATCTCGCTATATTACACATATATCAGTATGGCATGACTGAGGGATCAGTTATCTTTTCATGAATGTTTCTTAGGCCTGTTGTATTTTATACGTTAATGTAAATTTGTATGATCAGTTTTTATCTGTTTCTTCGGGAACTTTAAATACACTGTTGTAATCTTTAGAAGTTTCGCTTCATCACCCACCTCTCCATTTTATAAACATTCTTATTATATTTCAATGTAAATTTATTGTGTTTCTATTAATGTACTAATATTTATGTTTGTATTGTTCTCGGCAAATGTATACGATACAGGGCACTCTTCCGATTGACAGTCTAAATAGTTCCACAGTGAATAAGTCAGGGGTTAAGGGTTAGGGTTAGTGTTAAACTAACACTGACCCTAACCCTTAACCCCAACTTATTCACTGCGGAACTATTTAGACCCGTCAATCGGAAGAGTGCCCGATACAGAAACGTCGGACACTTAATGTTATGGCCTAAATTATGGAAAGATGATAATGATGACAGTGTCTGAGTACAGGTGATACGTGATGATTATGTATAGGACAGGTCATGCGTGAGATATCAGGGAGTGAGAGGTATGAGTGTGATGTGCGTGAAGTGTGAATTCCACTGTTAGCCGTAGTGTGATATGCGTGAACAGTAAAGTCCACTGTTAGTGTGAACATTATCTTTGAGAGATTGTTCTGCATACATCACACATACACATATAAACACACACACACACACACACACACACACACACACACTCACTCACTCATACACACACACAAACACATACATACACATATCCACATGGACAATATATATATACACGCCGCTCCTTTTCAATCTGGGTCTTGAGAAAGTTGTAAGGAAGGTAAAGGAGGAATGTGCTATTGGAGGAACATCCAAACTGCTTGGTTATGCAGATGATATAGATATTATAGGGGAAAATGAACAAAAGACATTGGAAATATTGATTCACTTAAAGGAAAAAGCTCAAAAAATGGGACTGGTTATCAACCAAGACAAGACAGAATTTATGGTAATTTCAAGAGAAGGAACTGCTAAAAACTCTGGCCACTTACAAATAGATAATATGACCATTAAAAGAACGGAAACATACAAATACCTGGGTACAATCTTCAAGTGCTCCAACATAATAAGGGAAGAAATACAAGCTAGAATCAACTCTGGAAATAAGATATACTATGCACTACAACATCTGCTAAAATCAAATGCGCTATCTCGTAACACCTAGATCACAATATACAAAACACTGATTAGACCAGTTGTGCTGTATGGCTCTGAAACCTGGAGTACTACTAAAGGAGACGAAGCCTTGTTACAAACCTTTGAGAACAAAGTCTTAAGACGCATCTTTGGGCCCATTAGGGACACACAAAGTGCAGAGTGGAAAAGAAGAAGCAACAAAGACATTTATGATCTGTTTAAGTCCCCGCTAATCACTGGTATCATGAAGGCTAATAGACTGGGGCATATAGAAAGAATGGAAGATAAAAGGGAAACAAAACTCGCTTACACTCAGGAAATATATGCCCGCAGACCCCGAGGTAGACCAAGAAGACGGTGGAGAGATAACATACATACAGATCTACAAGCACTTGGAATCAGTGACTGGCAAGAGAAGGTCAACCGGAGAGACGAATGGAGACGGCTTGTATCTGCAGCAAAGAACCTCAATGGCTCGGAATGCTGAAGAAGAATATATATATATATATATATATATATATATATATATATATATATATATATATATATATATATATATATATATATATATATATATATATATACTAGCAGACCCGGCCCGGCTTCGCCCAGTCCCTGGTGGGGAGCATCTCATTTAATTCATATAAGTAGTCATATAAGCTCCCGTTCCCGTTCACGACTGTCTGTCTGTCTGTCTGTCTGTCTGTCTGTCTGTCTGTCTGTCTGTCTGACCCGGCCCGGCTTCACCCAGTCCCTGGTCGGGAGCATCTCATTTAATTCATATAAGTAGTCATAAAAGCTCCCGTTCCCGACTATCTGTCTGTCTGTCTGTCTGTCTGTCTGACCCGGCCCGGCTTCGCCCAGGCCCTGGTGGGGAGCATCTCATTTAATTCATATAAGTAGTCATATAAGTTCTCGTTCCCGTTACCGACTATCTATCTGTCTGTCTGTCTGTCTGTCTGTCTGTCTGTCTGTCTGTCTGTCTGTCTGTCTGTCTGTCTGTCTGTCCGTCTGACCCGGCCCGGCTTCACCCAGTCCCTGGTCGGGAGCATCTCATTTAATTCATATAAGTAGTCATAAAAGCTCCCGTTCCCGACTATCTGTCTGTCTGTCTGTCTGTCTGTCTGTCTGTCTGTCTGGCCCGGCCCGGCTTCGCCCAGGCCCTTGTGGGGAGCATCTCATTTAATTCATATAAGTAGTCATATAAGTTCTCGTTCCCGTTACCGACTATATGTCTGTCTGTCTGTCTGTCTGTCTGTCTGTCTGTCTGTCTGTTGTCTGTCTGTCTGTCTGTCTGTCTGTCTGTCCTGTCTGCTGTCTGTCTGTCTGACCCGGCCCGGCATCGCCCAGCTCCTGGTGTGGAGCATCTCATTTAATTCATATAAGTAGTCATATAAGTTCCCGTTTCCGACTGTCTATCTGTCTGTCTATCTGTCTGCCTGGCCCTGCCCGGCTTCGCCCAGCCCCTGATGGGGAGCATCTCATTTAATTCATATAAGTAGTCATATAAGTTCCCGTTCCCGTCTGTCTGTCTGTCTGTCTGTCTGTCTGTCTGTCTGTCCCTCCCTCTCTGTCTGTCTGTCTGCCTGTCTGTCTAATCATTTATTGGTTGCAGTTAGAACAACCTAGATAAACGAAGACCAACTTACAAAAAGCATTAGAAAGAGCACTTGAAAGGTCTTTACATCTTCCCCAACCATTAACTTGGGTAAATGGAGCGGCGGCAGGAGCAGCAGAAGAAGAAAAAAGGAGGAGTAAGAGCTGGGAGGAGGAAGAGGGAGGTGGAGGAGGAAGGAGGAGGAGGAGGAGGGAGGAAGAGATAGGCGGAAAGAGGAGGAGGAAGGAAGAGGTGGGAGGAGTAGGAGTAGGGAGGTATAGGAGGGAGGAGGAGGGATTAAGAGGAGGAGAGAGGAGGAGGAGGGAGGAGGACTTAGAGGGAGGAGGAGGAGAAGAGAAGAGGAGGAGGGAGGAGGAGGAGGAGGGGGATAAGGGAGGAGGGAGGAGGCGGAGGGAGAAGGAAGAGAAAGGAGGAGGGAGGATGAGGGGGGGAAGGATGGAGGAGGGAGGAGGTGGAAGAAGAGAGGAGGAGAAGGGAGGAGGAGTGATAAGGAGGAGGGGGTGGAGGAGAGGAGGGAAGAGGAGGAAGAGGGAGGAGGAGGGAGGAGGAGGAAGAGGGAGGAGGAGGGAGGAAGAAGGAGGAGAAGGGGAGGGAGGAGGGGAGGAGGAGTAGGGAGGAGGAGGAAGAGGGAGGAGGAAGAGGGAGGAGGAAGAGGGAGGAGGAAGAGGGAGGAGGAAGGAGAAGGAGGAGGGAGGATGAGGGAGGAGAAGAACGCAGGAGGAGGAGGTGGACTGAGGAGGAGGGAGTAGGAGAGGGAGAAGGAGGGAGATGGAGGAGAAGGAGGGAGGAGGAGGAGAGAGGAGGGAGGAGGCGGAGGGAGGAGGAGGGAGGAGGTAGAGGGAGGAGGAGGGAGGATGAGGATTGATGTGGAGGGAGGAGGAGGAGGAGGAGGAGAGAGGACGAGGAGGGAGGAGGAGAAGGGAGGAGGAGGGATGAGGAGGAGGAGGAGAGGGAGGAGGAGGAGGAGAGAGGAGGAGAAGGGAGGAGGAAGGAAGAGGAGTTATTAGGATGAGGGAGGCGGTAGGAGGAGGAAGAGGGAGGAGAGGAAGAGGGAGGAGGAGGGAGGAGGAGGAGAAAGAGGGAGGTAGGAGGATGGAGAGGGGGAGCGGAAGAGGAAGAGGGTAGGAGGAGGAGGGGAGAGGAGGAGGAGGATTATAAAGCATATGCCTATAGATAACTGCAGTGAAAAGGTGGGTCTGTCTATCTATCTGACCCGGCGTGGTTTCGCCCAGCTCCTGGCGGGTAGCGTCTCATTAAATTCATACAACAAAATAAAGTAACTTAAAAGAATGTCCTTCCACACACCATCCATTATTTCTAATGAAAACCGTTTCTAATCACCTGCATGACTGTAGATAACTTCGTAAGCATAAAAAGATGAGTTACAATGTTATGCATTATGCATTATTTTTATGAAAACTTTGAAAATGCCTTAAAGATTGTATCATTATTTATTATAACTCATATGCCGGTACATAACTATAGACAAAGAGTTTATAAATCTTTGAAAACGATGCAACAATATGACTAGTAAGTTATACAGTAATGTTATTAAAAGTTATGCCCCTTGAAATAACTTTTCTAGAGTTAAGTCCCCTCGCTGTATATAAATTACAATGTAAAATGAAAAATTAAATAATATTAAGTAAGCAGCCGATTTCACACTAAAAAAATATCACAGTTGGCTGCGCTGGAATGAAAGGAAGACGTGTAGAAAATTTCATCTCAATCGGATGGACCGTTCGCGAACGCATAAAGGACACACACACATACATCCTTTTTTATATATAAGATATATATATATATATATATATATATATATATATATATATATATATATATATATATATATATATATATATATATATATATATATATATATATATATATCTTCCAAGCTTTCCATTTTCCATTTCCATCTATTTCCCCTATGTTAGTTATTCTGTTTACGTGGATTGACACCATAGTCAGGTATGCATATGTGTTTGTTTTTAATTGTTTTTCCTTATGAAATGAAATTGTCATCTTGTTATATTATATAGTATAACCACATTGGGATTGTTTGCAATTGCATTCTCAGATTTGACCACCTCTACTGCCGACCATCTGCAGCATACATGGCAACGCCTCCGTGGCTTATGCTAACTCTGGGACTACTGCTGCACAGTCTGTTATGATCACTGTATTTAGGATGGATCTACTAAACTTTGTGTGTCACGGATTATCACTATATCGCAAGTGGTACAAAAAATATAGTGTTGCACGCTATAAAAGCGTGGCGAGAGAACGTTACAGATGTAAGTGAAGAGTTATCACATGGCGATTCCTAGTCAATCATTGCGTAAGGTGCGGCTTTCCTAATAACGATTAGTTGTGTTTTAATATTATTAAATGTTATAATTTCATGTTTAACTTTAAATCTGTTTGTGTTGTTCCGCTCCTGAAGAAGATTTGTACAATCGGAACGTTGTTTGTTGTGTGGAAGTATACTTATTTTTATTTTATTATTATATTTATTTTGGCTTTTTGCTTATTGGTTTTGTTTGTTTATGATTTCCACCCTGTGATTTATGATCGTCATTATGGAGTTTGTTGTAAAGTATGTATACTGTGTCCGTGTTTATTTTATCTCCCTCTTTCACAAGAGCTACACATGCCTATCTATTTTTATTTCCTGTTGTAAACGAGGCAACCCAGCCTACGTCCAGTGCCGTGTTACTCTGAAATTAAGACCTACCCCTATAATAAGCTCTAGCACGATTTTTCAGGATGCTTATAAGACCTACCCCTAAAATAAGCCCTAATTAAGGTCGTCAGCTAGAATGAGAGGCTTGTTGCCGAAAGGCCAGTCGGAGTACAGACGCCACTGGTGCGCACTTTATAATGAACGGATGTGGTGCATAATCAAATACGTCACTCGTGTTAAATAAGAAGATGTCATGACTGTATTTGAATTCATGTATAATTGTGTACATGAATAAATGTAGATGTTTTTTTTTTTTTCTCATCTGAACAAAAGATATAAGACATCTCCCGAAAATAAGCCCTAGTGCATTTATTTTTAAAGCTAAAATGTATATAAGACCCGGTCTTATTTTCTGGGAAACACGGTAGTTAATTCCTGCATCGCACACTTGTCACCGTTCCCATGTGTACATAATTCACCTCATAAACTCATAAACCTAGGAGGCCTGAGTTGCGAGCTGGTCTCGAGCCGCGAAATGCAATTTTTTTTCTCGTGTTCCATCGTTTGGTTCATAAGTGCAATGTTTTCGCTGAACCCCGTGGGGAATCACTAGAGCTAAGCAGTTCGTGCTCTGAGCGATGCTTTCGGTAGGCTGCTCTGTGAAAAGATGTTTAGTTTAGTTTAGTTTAGTTTAGTTTAGTTTAGTCGATGGATCAACATCACGACACACTGGTGTAACCCATAAGTGCTCCGTTCTCCTCCTAACTCAAACGTGAGCCTGGAGAACGAACGAACGAACGAACGGACTTTATTTTTAAAGGGTAACAAATTGGGCACGCAGCCCCGTCTTACATTCGGCCCTTCCAATCACTCACCTTTCTTTCATCAATAGTGCATAGGAAAAAAACATTGTCACATGAATTTTGTAAACATAAACAATGCATATTACTATGTTATGAGACACATCAACCACCCACCCACACATCTCCCATTCACTCCAACTCCACCACCCAACCACACACATAACCTACACACACATACATGCCCCTACCCATCCACCACATCTCTACACCTACACATCTCCCCACCCACACACACACCTCTCACCCACCACACACCCCATCCACCCACACCCCAAGCACACATACATTCCCCAACCCACACATCCCCCACCCACACACATCCACCCACCTACACACATATCCTCTACCCGTCCTATTACCCACCAACAATCACTCACCCACATATCCTACTCCACCCACACACCTCCAATCACCCAGCCAAACACACATTCCTCAGCCACACATTCCCCACACACACAAATCTCCCCGTCAACTCACATATTCCGCACCTACCCACACACAAATTCCGCACCCAGCCACATAATCTCCCATCTCCCCCAGCCCACTCACAGATCCCGAGCCCACCCCTACAAACACCCCCCCCACCCACCCACATATCCTCTACCCACCCACACATCCTCTACCCACCCATCCCTCAACCAAATATCCCTTAACCACACACCCTTACTCATATACAATCACCCACCCACACATCCTTTACCCAACCACACATCCTCCACCCACCCATCCCCCAGCCACACATCCCTTAACCACACACCCCTACCCATATACACAAACATCCCAACCCACGCACAATCTCCCCGCCCATACACACATCCCTCACACACACACACATATATATATATATATATATATATATATATATATACATATATATATATATATATATATATATATATATATATATATATATATATATATATATATATATATATACCAGCTCAGTGCACTAACTCCTTAGCACCGGCGAGGAACCTGAAATACTTTGGGTAGATTTTTAACTCGAAATTTTGCCCGGGCAGCGCCGTTAGGCTACTATTTTACGATTTCCAACTGCAAATGGATTTTTTAAGTGCGCAACAATACACACGGGCGTCCCATCTCACTACCCAGAGACCAGGGGAAATTTTATTACTAGAGGTCCACGTGAAAATAATCCCGGTCCTCACCGGGGCCTGAACCCGGGAACTCCAACACTCGAGGCGGACACCATACCTCGAGACCAAGCAGCCAAGGAAAACTGAATACAACTTTGGGTTATGAAGTAGATCCCATAGTCTTTAAATAGTTAACATAATAAACTACTATATATCACTGACATGTTCAAACCCCATGCAGTTTGATGAAGTGAATTATGATGAAGTGAAGTCAACAATAGGCAGTGACTCGTCTAACTTGTTTCACGTGTCACAAATCAAAATGTGGTGACAATGTGCAAAATATTTCAGGAAATATAGACACTTCTATTTGTTAGTAAACGACCGTCTTACACTCTTTAACGTGCATGGATATATGGTGTTAAATCTATATCCGTATTTATCAATCGGCACACGGTGAGTGACGTTGTCATTATCAAGCCAGTGGCCTACACTTCCCATAATATTTCCTGGAATCATTTTAAAATAGGGCGACCCGGGTCAATTTTTAAAATCTGTCTCTATGCGAATTCGAACACATATCCTCCAACCGGCAGACAAGCATCTAGCCACAACTGTGTCCAAGCAGGCAAGAGTCTAACCACAACTCTGTTCTAGCAAGGAAGTGTCTGGCCACAATTCTGCCCAGGTAAGACAGCGTCTAGTCACAACTTTGTCTCAGCAGGAGAGCGTTTGGTCACAACTTTGTCTCGGCAGGTGAGCGTTTGGTCATCACTTTGTCCCGGCAGGAGAGCGTCTAGTCACAACTTTGTCCCGGCAGGCAAGAGTTTGGTCACAACTTTGTCTCTGCAGGAGAGCGTCTAGACACAACTTTGTACCGGCAGGCGAGCGTTTGGTCACAACTTTGTTTCGGCAGGTGAGCATCTAGTCACAACTTTGTCCTCGCAGGCAAGCATTTCGTCACAACTTTATCCCGGCAGGCGAGCGTTTGGTCACAACTTTGTCTCGGCAGGTGAGCGTCTAGTCACAACTCTGTCTCGGTAGGCGAGCATCTAGTCACAACTTTGTCCCGGCAGGCAAGCGTTTGGTCACAACTTTGTCCCGGCAGGCGAGCGTTTGGTCACAACTTTGTCGCGGCAGGTGAGCGTCTAGTCACAACTTTGTCCCTGAAGGTGAGCGTTTGGTCACAACTTTGTCCCGGCAGGCGAGCGTTTGGTCATAACTTTGTCGCGGCAGGTGAGCGTCTAGTCACAACTTTGTCCCGGAAGGTGAGCGTTTGGTCATAACTTTGTCGCGGCAGGTGAGCGTCTAGCCACATCTCTGTCCCGGAAGGCAAGCGTCAAGTCACAACTTGGTCTTGGCAGGAGAGCGTGTAGCCACAACTCTGTCTCAGCCTCCGCTTGTGTTTAATAAAATGAAATTAGTTATGAGGCATTATAATTTGTTTCAATCTGATAAATCATAATTGATATTGTTGAATATTTGGATTAATGTGATGTCTGTGAGATACAGTGGTTATGAGATGATGGTCAAGGGCAAAGCAAGTTTAAATCAAGAGATATACAAGGTTTAAATATCGTCTGCAGACAAAAAATACAACAGTAATTTTCTTATGTGTGTTATTGTTGTTAAAATACGCATTTGTTTCTGATGTCTACACGTCACACGTTTATATTAAAAAGTTAACTTTGTATATTGTAAGATAACAGCTGTACATTATAAACAAACAACTGTTTATTATATAGTAAAAGTTGTATATTATACACCGAAAACTGCACATTATAAATTAACAGTTGTATATTAAAAACAAACAGCTGTATAGTATAAAGTAAAGTAACAGGTATATAATATAAACTAATAGCTCTATATTATAAATTAACAGATGTATATTATACAGCAATATATGTGTATTATAAATAAGCGGCTGTATATTAAGAGTATAAAATAACATCTGCATATTATAAACTAAATGCTGTAGATTATGAATTAACAGCTGGAGATTATAAACTACCAGTTCTTTATTATAAAACAACATGTGTCTCTTATATAGTGACAGTTGCAAATCCCAAAGTAACAGTTGTATATTATACTATGACAGTTGCATATGATTCATTAACAATTGCATATTGCACAGTCACCGTTGCGTATGATAAGTAACAATTATATATTATACAGTAACAGTTGCATATGATAAATTAACAATTACAGATTATACAATGACGGTTGCATACGATACATTAACAATTGCATGTTACTCAGAGGCAGATGCATATTATAAAGTAGCAATTATATGTTATATAGTAACAGATGACACGATACAGTAACAATTATATAGTATACTTAGTTGCGTAAGATAAAGTAACAACTTTGTATTATACAGCAAGAGTTGCGTATAACAACGTAACAACATATATATTATACAATAACAGAAACAGAAAAGGAAAATCACAACGGACATGAGATTCCTAAAAAGAATACGTAATGTATCAAGAAAAGAGACAATCAGAAATCAAGAAATCAAGACTAATGTTGGTGTTATATCAATGGACTGAGGGAATAGCAGAGTCCTTAGAAATATCGACACATAAGCCCATGAACGGACACTCTCCCGCTGTTTATACTTCACCTCGACATCGCAAAGTACAAGAGGAACAAGATGAGATGAGATGAGATGAACAGATGTGTATGATAAATTAACTATTAATATATATATATATATATATATATATATATATATATATATATATATATATATATATATATATTATACAGTGACAGTTGTGTATCATAAAGTAACAACTGTATATTACAAAGTAACATTGGCAGGCTAAAATGGACGTCAGTAAATGTTACACGAAATAAAGACGGCTGTAGTGTTACTTGGCAGATGAAACATCGAGTGCCAATTGTTATCTTTGCTTGCTTGCTTGCTTGTGTTCGTTGGCTTTAGCTCCAACGCGAAGTCCTGTATGTCGGATGAAGACATCCTGTTGTCCAACATCAGTGTGATGTCATACAGGACCTGAGTTTTGCGTGAGTATCCGTTGTCCCATGTCTGGCTTATTGGTGTGCAGACTGGTGGTTCCTCGCCGTACAGGCAGACACTTTCCGACTTCGGAGGATAATTGTTATCTTTAAATCAAATAGGAAAAGTGGGACCAGCCGTAATATACAATTCTCGTTTAGGTGTTGTAAAATGTCAATTACTTTTACTTACCGCTTAAACTATGTGACTCGTCGGTGAAAAGTGGCTTTTACTTTACTTTTACTTAATGTTTACCCAATAAGATTCGTCGGGTAAACAGTGCCTTGTACTTTACTTGTGTTTACCGTTTACCCTAGTCGTCACGCGGTTACGGCTTACCCATTACGCCTCAGAGGGTGAAAAGTTTCCTTTACCTGTACTTACCGTTTACCCATTACGCCTTCGGATGTAACAGTTTACGTTACTTTTACTTACCATTTACTCATTACGCATCAGCGGGTGAAAAGTAGGTCCTTAAGTGCCACGGGATGATTATTTGTCCTAAGCGACTTCCCGTATCTGCCACGGGCTTAAATACCAAAATTTTCCTTATGCAACCCGCTTTAAACTGATACATAATACAACATGTCTGCTATAATATTAACACCTTTTAAGACATAACTGTGACACACTTATAATTCCTATGTCCCGCCCCATCCGTTTTTGTTAGGTCCATATCAACTTTTTTGCTCGACACCGAATTTGTTAAGTTGTTCTTTTAAACTACTGGAACTGACGATTATTTTCACTCACTGCATCATTGATCGGGCACGTTTGTGCAACGGTTAAGATGTAAACAATATAAAATGACACAAAGTATTGCAGCTTTACATAACAGAATTACGACACACACAGGACGTTGCGGTGATTAGCTTTCATCAGCAAACAAACAAGTGTTTGTCAAAAGATGCAAAAGAACGAACTTGGTCACGTATTGAACAACAAATAGCAGTTAATGTTCATGATGAGCAGATGGGGACTGCTGGAACGAATGATACTGACATTGACAATGAAACTATATGTGAACCAAATGAAGAGAGTATTAAGCTAATTGAGTCTGAAATGGATAAGAAAGTTGCTGAATCGGTTGACCCTTTACAATGGTGGAAACTTAATGAACATTGATATCCAAAATTGGCATTCTTGCCAAGACCATTCTGTGCATACGGGCTACCCCAGTTACATGTGAACGATTGTTCAGCTTGATTGTTCACCAGAGACTGGGTGAAGCCGGGCCGGGTCAGCCAGACAGACAGACAGACAAACAAGCAGACAGACAGACAAACTGATAGATAGATAGATCCCCTCCAGGGCCTGGGCGAAGCCGGGCCGGGTCAGCTAGTTATTTATATTTTTTTGGTAAACGTACCACAATAAAAAGGAAAGATTAGATAAACCTTTTAAGTATTCGTAAATCAAGAATAATCAAGTCAATCAATCAATCAATCATGTGCCATGCCGGAAAGCGTGGGCGGTCATGACTCGCTATTTCACTAGATCACCAGAGTCGAGGATCAGCTCAGTATTCCTGTCTCGACCATGCTATGTGGCCAAGCCATCCAGGTATTTACTTCTCGGTTTTCCCCTTGGTCTATTCCCTTCGATCTTGCCAGATGCCACTAAGTTTTCTAATTCATTTCTTCTCATAACATGTCCAAAAAATGGTGACTGTCTACGTCTAATTTCTATAATCAATTTACGATTTTCATGTACTTGGTCATCGGTTTTTCTGTCTGTCTTTGCATTTCCTCAGAAACCACATTTCTTCGGCCATCATATGTTTTTCAGCTTGACTGCTCATTGTCCAAATTTCACATCCATACAAAAGAACAGGCTCTATGTAGTACCTCAACACTCTTTTTCTCGTTTTAATTGACATCTTCTTATTGGTCTTATGTTTTTCATCCTAATATGGATAATCAAGTATCCATCCATCCATCATGTGCCATGCCGATAAGCGTGGGAGGTCATGTTCTGCCATCTCACTCCATCACCAGAGTCGTGGATCAGCTCTGTGTTTCTGTCTCGACCATGCCACGTGGCCAAGCCATCCAGGTATTTAATTCTTGGTCTTCCCCTTGGTCTGTTCCCTTCGATCTTAGCCAGTTGTCACCAAGTTCTCCAATTCATTTCTTCTCATAACATGCACAAAAATTTTGACTGTCTACGTCTAATGTCTCTAATCAGTTTACGATCTTCATTTGTTTCTTGAAGGACTTGTTCATGGTTTTTCTGTCTGTCCATGGTATTCTTTGCATTTCCCCCAGAAACCACATTTCCACAGCCATCAGATGTTTTTCAGCTTGTCTGCTCATTGTTCACGCTTCACATCCATATTAAAGTACGGGTTCTATGTAGCACTTCAACACTCTTTTTCTCGTTTCAGTTGATATCTTTGTATTGGTCTGTATGTTCTTCATCCTGCAAAAGGCTACCTTCGCCATGGCAATTCTTATTCTAATCTTCAAGGCATCTCCCATCAGATGTTATGACCGTTCCGAGATAGTTGTACGATTCACTTGTTGAAGAATATTCCCATTTACTTGTATATTACATTGTGGTATTTCTTCCTTCCTAGTGACGACCATAATCTGTGTCTTCTTAAAATTAAATTCTAACACTAGTTCTTCACTGTGTGCAAGAACCACATCTACTAAATTTTGCTTATATATATTTTTCTACTAAATCAAGTATAAGTATATATAATCAAGTGGATATTCATAATTCAACAATAATACTAATAGTTGTCATAAACCAATAATAATACTATGTTTTAATATGCTTTATTCATTAAGTAACAGTAAGCCTGCAATTATTAATAAGCCGGCAACATTTTATATTTATTCATACAGAAATAGTAAACCAGTAATAATTCATTACAATAATCTTATATTATTTATTTTTTTAAAAATTGAAAAAAAAAAGAAGCCGTAATTAAAAAAAAAAAAAAAAAACTAACAATGTCGTAAATATTCCTTAAACCAATAATCCTATATTTATTAAAAAATCAAAAATAATCCACTAAATGTTAATAAACTAGCAATAATTCTGCTTCTACTCATAAATCAATAGTAAAATCTTCAATTAATCTTATATATAAAAGGCGATCTCCGTCTGTCTGTCTGTCTGTATGTCCATATGTCCTTTATGCTCTCGCGAACGGCCCATCCGATTGAGATGAAATTTTCTACACGTCTTCCTTTCATTCCAGCGCAGCCCACTGTCATATTTTTTTAGTGTGAAATCGGCTGCTTACCCAATATTATTTCATTTTTCATTTTTCATTATAATTTCATATATCTCAGGGGACCTAACTCTGTAAAAGTTATTTCAAGGGGCATAACTTTTATGTATAACTTATAGTCATATTGTGGCATCGTTTCCAAAGATTTATAAACTCTTTGTCCATAGTTATATACCGGCATATGAGTTATAATAAATAATGATACAATCTGTAAGGCATTTTCAAAGTTTTCATAAAAATAATGCATAATGCATAACATTGAAACTCATCTTTTTTTGCTTAAAGAATAAATAAATAATAGTTACCTTATCTCTATCAAGTTTGAAGATTTTATATTTCTTTACACTGTCGCCAACTCTAAGAAGACATGGAACAACTTCATCCATTATTAAATCTACAGGCATATGCGTTATATTCCTCCTCCTCCTCCTCCTCTCCCCTCCTCCACCTCCTACCCTCTTCCTCTTCTCCTCCCCCTCCTCCCTCTCCCTCCTCCATCCTCCTCTTCTCTCTTTCTCCTCCTCCTCCCTCCTCCTCCCTCTTCCTCCTCCCAGCTCCTACTCCTCCTTTTTCTTCTTCTTCTGCTGCTGCTGCCGCTGCTGCCGCTGCTCCATTTACCCAAGTTAATTGTTGGGGAAGATGTAAAGATCTTTCAAGTGCTCTTTCTAATGCTTTTTGTAAGTTGGTCTTCGTTTATCTAAGGTTGTTCTAACTGCAACCAATAAATGATTAGACAGACAGACAGACAGACAGAAAGACAGACAGACAGACAGAAAGTCGGGAACGGGAACTTATATGACTACTCATATGAATTAAATGAGATGCTCCCCATCAGGGGCTGGGCGAAGCCGGGCCGGATCAGACAGATAGACAGACAGATAGACAGACAGACAGACAGATAGATAGTCGGGAACGGGAACGTGAGCTTATATGACTACTCATATGAATTAAATGAGATGCTCCCCATCAGGAGCTGGGCGATGCCGGGCCGGGTCAGACAGACAGACAGACAGACAGACAGACAGGCAGACAGACAGACAGACAGATAGTCGGTAACGGGGACGGGAACTTATATGACTACTTATATGAATTAAATGAGATGCTCCCCACCAAGGACTGGGCGAAGCCGGGCCGGGTCAGCTAGTCATTTATAAACAAACGGCCCATAATTATTGAAAAACCAATAATAATAATACCATAATTATTAACGCCGGCTCCCTGGCCGAGGAGTTAGCTGCTTTCTCCGTAATCCCGAATACTCTCGTGGGTGACGTGAGTGCACGGGAATTGGAAGCGGTTTGAGTCGCACCAGTGACTTATGAGAGTATGGAGCTGGTCGCTCAGAAAGCCGTGGCGTGCTGATGAACGAACGAACGAACGAACAAACTTTATTTTCAAAGGGTTAAGAATTGGGCACGCAGGCCCGTCTAACATTCTGAGCTTCTATCACTCTCTTTCTTACATTATTTCATTCACACATCATTCAAGGCTAACAGAGAACAGCAACAATATAAAAGATATTTATTATAAAGGCATGGGCAAAATGCGAACATCAAAACTACACTACTCAGTAATATTAGATAATGGTCTGACACTTGTTATTAGCCATGTGGAATATACTGGCCTACCAAAAGGGGACTGGCTGTTATACTAGGGTTTTGTTATTATTATTATTATTATCTCTATATAAGGGGGAAGGTAATCCGTACTGAGAGAGTGTTCGAATAATTTGCGATTATATGAATAGGGATTGGTGATGTCTTTGATTTCTTGTGGAAGATTGTTCCACAGCTGAGCTGCAGAGTGCGTAATCTAGCCTAGGAATCAACATACAGCTGAAAGATGCTGATGTAGACCGCAATATCCTGAAACAGGATGGGAACTCGGAAAAAAACACACAATTATTATTAACAAACTAAAATTAATTAAATATTTATTCATAAAACCTAACAGAAATTCAGTGTTTATTCATTAACCAACAATTATACAGTAATTATGTATGAAACAAAAATAACCCTGCACAAACCAGCAATAATCGAATACGTTTTCATGAATCAACAAGAATCACGTAATTATTTTTAAAAAAAAAAGAATCGCATAATCTCTTCTCTTCTGATTCTTCTTGTTCTTGACGTGTCGAAGGAAGCATAAACAGTGTTTCGAGTTTCCCATGAACTCTGTTATTTCTTCGTCGATGGTTTACATGATCGGTCTCTTCTGCTTCCATTTGGTATGTACATCATTGCTTATTGTGGTATACTGTTAGCTGGTAACCTAGTTATCTGGCCTAACCATTTAACTTGCTGTTTTAGTATGTATTCAGCGCTGATATAACCTCCAAACAATATCCCCTGTAATTATTCATAAATCACCACTATTTCTATAATTATTTAAAAAGCAGATACTTCCTATTATTTCGCTTTGAAATGTGTCTTTTTCTGCAATGTTGTCTCTTGTATGAATTTCACTGCCTTTCTTCGTTTCATTCAGTGGTCCATAGAGTTCATCTTCCAATGTTGTTTCTCTAGGCCAGAAGATTTGCCTAGATATGTCGTATTTTGGACAGTCTTGGAATGTTTTATCTGCTGTTTGCGGCGACAAACCACATTTGCACATGGCTGATTCGCCGATCTTGAATGTTTGTACATGTGGTTGCGTATTCTATTGTGTTCTGTTCTGAGGCGCATAATAATCGCTTTAAAAAAGTATATTACGTTATTCACGCATTGAGGCATTTTAGCCCATATTGCTAATACCATATTTAATGGACTAATCGGTACCCTATAGGTCTCCCTGGCATAGGTGTTAAAGACGTTGTTTGTAACCCCGTATACTCTCCTACGAAACACAGCTGCTCGAGAATAGGCATTGGATCGCGTCGCGTTGGTGACTTACGGGGAATGTGAGCCGGTCGTTCAGAAACAATGGCAAACTACTTAACGTAAAACTTGCAAAGACACCAACAGCAGATGAAAAACGCTGGTGTTGACTGTAATGTCCTGTAAAGGATATGCAGGGGGGGGGGGGGGGAAATCGGTAATCTATGGCTAAAAAAATGTTTGCATATCCTTTACAGGACATCGCTGCCAACATCAGCATCTTTCAGCTGATTGTTGATTTCTTGGCAAGCTTACGCTCAGTAGTTTGCCATTGCTTTCTGAGCGGCCGGCTCACATACCCCGTAAGTTACCGAGGCGATTCGAACCACTGCTGATTCTCACCGTCGTCACGTTACTTACGACAGTATACGAGATTACAGAGAAATGTCGCTAACCTCTAGGCCAGGAAGCCGGCAATCTATGGCTAATAAGATGAATATCCCGGCACAGATTTCACTTCTCATGTGATTTCCTATACCCAATTTAGGTTTCGTCCACTTAGGAGGCCAGGTCAATGTTTAAAAATAACTCTGACAGGATGTTGTGTCGAAGCTTTGACCACTGATACCATCTAATTATTCTGAAAACAATACTAATCCCGCAATTACTCATAAACAAATAGAATTCTTGTAGTTTTTAATATATGGCAATAACAATGCCATTATTAATCAATCAATCATGTGCCGTCTCCGCAATGAAGGTTGGCTGCAATGGATCTCCAACACTGTCTGTCTCTAGCCTTGACTGTACATTCTGTCAGGCTGATGTTCGTCCATCTCTTGATGTTATCCTTCAACTTGTATCTGTGTCTACCTCTTGCTCGCTTGCCCTCAACCTTGCCTTCCAGTATGGTTTTTATAAGAGTATCGTGTCTTTTAACGTGGCCAAATTATTTCATTTGTCTCCTCTTTATTTCTTTCATCAACTCTCTCTTCATTCCCAGTTTTTCTGGGACCTCTGCATTTGATTGTTTTTGTTTCCATGAAATACGACCTATTCGTCTGTATATCCACATCTCCAGGGCTTCTATGCTATTTTCCAGTTGCTTGTTCAATGTCCAGGATTCCGCGCCATACAGTAGCGTTGAATATACGTAGCATTTGACAATTCTCATTTCTAATGCATTATTGATCTCTCTAGATGTTAATACTGATTTCATGCCGTTGAAAGCATTTTTGGCCATTCCTAATCTCTTTTTGATTTCTATTTCACTTCTGCCATCATCTGTTATTATATGTCCAAGATTATTCATAAAGCACAATTAATCTTGTAATTTCAGCAGTATAAAATAATGTCACTCAACGAACGACCATAAAAATAGAACACAATAGTTCAATGAAAGCATAAAAGAAACCAACACATTATGAGAAAGGTATATTTAAAAACAATAAAACACTTTAACCGAGAAACAAAGAAAAAAAATCATAAAAGAGAAAGAATTTAAAAAAAAATAGACACGAATAAAAGAATGACTGTAAACAATAGAAAAAGACCACATTTAAGAAACACTATTATAAAGAAGTATACCGAGTGTACTACAATATCCATGCGTCTATATGTGTGTCTGTATCTAAATGTGTGTGTCTGAATGTAGCTATATCTGCGTCAATGCGTCTTTCTCTGCGAGCGAGCATGTATGTATGTGTGAGTGTGTGCGTGCGTAAATTAGTTTTAAGCTATTCAAACTATTGCATAGTACGAGTCATTCATCATTAGGAAACCTAATATATAAAAGCAGAGCTTAAAACAGTGAAAGAAAAGGATGATTGAATTACATAAAGAAATACATGAAATAAGGAAGAAGATAAAAACACCACACAATAATGCCGAAAAGAAAGAGAGACTATTAAAACAGAGAGAACAAATACAAAAGAAAGGTAGAGATGAAAAAGTAAACATGAAACATGTAAGACATGAAGAACAAGAAGATCAGAACTCCAATGTACTAGTACTACAAACATGATCAGTAATGTTTAAGTATCGTCTTGTATCTGTAACCGTTGAAAACTGCCATCCTCTATAATTAAAACAGTGCAGTACTATTTGCATAGACATTTAGCTGTAAGACATAATTAGTTACACTCGGGGGAATTAAAGGCCAATGTTAAACAAACAATTATTGCAGAAGAATTATGTGCCTGTGACTTGGGCGAACTCTGATATGTCTCTTAAGTTAGATGTATGTAGGCGTGGATGTTGAAATATGCCTTCGGAGAAGGAAAGAAATGTAAAGTACAAAGAAACAAAGAAATATAGAAATGAAGCTCACATCAAGAAGAGGTAGGAGGAAATGAAAGGCGGAAAGTTAAATAAAAGTAATAAATAATGATGTAAAAGAATTGCTGTAGTGAGAGAAAGAAACAAGGAATCAACATTAAAATATATCACACACAAACACACGCACGCACGCACGCACGCTCGCTCGCACGCACGCACGCACAGACACTCACAGACACGCACAGACACGCTCAGACACGCACAGACACCCTCAGACACGCACAGACACACACACAGACAGACACAAACAGAGACACAGACAGAGACACAGACAAACACACAGACATACACACAGACAGACAGACAGACAGACACACAGACAGACACACAGACAGACACACAGACAGACACACATACAGACACACAGACACACAGACAGACACACAGACAGACACACATACAGACACACATACATACACACAGACAGACACACATACAGACACACAGACAGACACACAGAAAAACACACATACAGACACACAGACACACAGACAGACACACATACAGACACACAGACACTCAGACAGACACACAGACAGACACACGTACAGACACACAGACAGACACACAGACAGACAAAAATACAGACACACATACATACACACAGACAGAAACACAGACAGAAACGCAGACATACACACAGACAGACGCACAGACATACACACACAGAGACACATAGACAGACACACAGACAGACACACAGACAGACACATAGACGGACACATAGACAGACACACAGACAGACACAGAGACAGACACATAGACAGACACATAAACAGACACACAGACAGACACATAGACAGACACACAGACAGACACACAGACAGACACATAGACAGACACATTGACACACAGACATACACACAGACAGACACATAGACAGACAACAGACAGACACATAGACAGACACATAGACAGACACACAGACAGACACACAGACAGACACATAGACATACACACAGACAGACACACAGACAGACACACAGAGATACACACAGAGAGACATACAGAGACACACACAAACAGACACATAGACACACAGACATACACACAGACAGACACATAGACAGACACACAGACAGACACACAGACATACACACAGACAGACACATAGGCAGACACATAGACAGACACACAGACAGACACACAGACAGAAACATAGACAGACACACAGACAGACACACAGACATACACACAGACATACACATAGACATACACATAGACATACACACAGACATACACACAGACAGACACTTAGGCAGACACATAGACAGACACACAGACAGACACACAGATATACACATAGACAGACACATAGACAGACACACAGACAGACACACATACAGACACACAGACAGACACATATACAGATACGTAGACAGACACACAGACAGACACACAGACAGACACACAGACAGACACATATACAGATACGTAGACAGACACACAGACATACACACAGACAGACACACAGTCATACACACAGACAGACACATAGGCAGACACATAGACAGACACACAGACAGACACATAGACAGACACACAGACAGACACACAGACATACACATAGACAGACACATAGACAGACACACAGACAGACACATAGACAGACACAAAGACAGACACATAGACAGACACACAGAGAGACACACAGACAGACACATAGACAGACACATAGACAGACACATAGACAGACGCACAGACATACACATAGACAGACACATAGACAGACACATAGACAGACACACAGAGAGACATACAGACAGACACATAGACAGACACATAGACAGACACACAGACAGACACACAGACAGACACACAGACATACACATAGACATACACACAGACATACACATAGACAGACACATAGACAGACACACAGACAGACACACAGACATACACACAGACATACACATAGACAGACACATAGACAGACACACAGACATACATACAGACAGACACATAGACAGACACACAGACATACACACAGACAGACACATAGACAGACACACACAGACACACAGATAGACACATAGACAGACACATAGTCAGACACACAGACAGACACACAGAAAGACACATAGACAGACACACAGACAGACACAAAGACAGACACACAGACAGACACATAGACAGAAACACAGACACACAGACACACACATAGACAGACATATAGACAGACACATAGACAGACACACAGACATACACATAGACATACACATAGGCAGACACACAGACAGACACATAGACAGTCATATAGACAGACACATAGACAGACACACAGACAGACACACAGACAGACACATAGACAGAAACACAGACACACAGACAGACACATAGACAGACACAAAGACAGACACACAGACAGACACATAGACAGAAACACAGACACACAGACACACAGACACACAAACAGACACACAGACAGACACATAGACAGACACATAGACAGACACATAGATAGACACACAGACATACACATAGACATACACATAGACTGACACACAAACAGACCCACAGACATACACATAGACAGACACACAAACAGACCCACAGACATACACATAGACAGACACATAGACAGACACACAGACAGACACATAGACAGACACAGGACAACGACAGACACACGACAGACAGACACACAGAACAGACACACAGACACAGACAGACGACACACAGACAGACACACACACAGACAGACAGACACACTGACACACACACAGACAGACAGACACACAGACAGAACACTGACAGACAGACACACAGATCCAGACACATCAGACACTGACAAACACGACACACAGACA
>JACEFZ010027802.1:0-40000 GCA_014155875.1 Cepaea nemoralis | reverse complement strand
TAGAATCAGGTTCTTAGAACTAGATCAGAAATGTTCTATGGATATCAATGCTCGTTACAGCTGAACTACGGGGTATGCATATGTTGTATTAAGTAAGCTAACGTAGGTGAATTCAGAGTGATGTATGATGAACTCATTGTGAGGGCACATGTTTATTTTTCAAAAGAGATGTTTATAATACATCTTACTTTATGAAATGCGAAGATTTATTGGTTACAATGACCAGTTTTGTTCCGCTGGGAATCTATCCAACAGTGCTACTATTTCATCAGCCAGATAACACTAGGAGAATCTCAACTTTGTTTACAAACTCCGTAGTAGCAACGCTGATCCCAGATTGTTTCTACCTGAACTCATGTAGACCATACATATTCTACTGTGTGAAGGTTTTCTCAGGTTTGAATTCTTTTCACGGCATAGGCCGCAAGACCTACTTGATACCATGAGATGAACTCTGTCAACAAAGACAAGACTAGTATTATTTTGATATAATACAGAAATATTTATGACATTTTGTAGCGTTTACGAAACTTAAGGTAAGATGGTGTTTCCCAGTGTAGTATTTTGTGTTATGCGTTGTTATATATTCGGCATCTGTGACGTAGAGGCAGTGAACTCAATTTCATATCCCCGATATACTGGATTTGGAGTCAGCCGCAGGCGTAGTGAGAGTAGAGCGCTTTGCGTTGATTTTCACAATTGTATAAGCACCCGCCGCTCAGAAAACAAAGGCAAAGTACAGAACGGAGAATTGCCTAGAAATTCCCAAACAGGCTATAAAGGCTGGGGCTCATTGCGACATTCAGTAAAGAATGGGCAACTAACTAATAGTAGTCCTGGACATAATGAAAAAGGGGACCCCAGTTCATTGTATTGTTTACAGTATCTACAATGTGTAAGACCTCTCTCTCTCTCTCTCTCTCTCTCTCTCTCTCTCTCTGTCACTCTCGTATGTCATTCTGCTTTAAATGTCTGGTTAAAAATGTTCTTTAACTGCCGATAATATATCTTTATATGAAATCGTACCTGGCGTGTATAGAAACATACATATTTTGACACTTGATGGCCTATTAAACTAAATGACTTAAGTAAAATTGTTACTATTTCTCGAGAAAATTAATATCCTCTTCTTCAATCTAACGCGACAATCACCATCACCATCATCAACAGCCATCGATTGAAAGATGTTATGCTTTACCATCTTGCTACCATATACATATCTCAAGTCCAGGGTGAATTTAGTGTTCTAAGCGCAGCCTGGTATTCTTCCCCCATGCCTCATCTTCATGATCTCATAACTCTTTACACGACGCCGCATTCAACCTTAGTATTGAATGAGTGTTTATGATATTGTCTAGGTAATTTTACATTCAAAGGTGTTAGTTAGTTAGTTAGTTAGTTAGTTAGTTAGTTAGTTAGTTAGTTAGTTAATTGGTAGCGGTTCCAACATTTAGGCAAAGGATCGCCCCATTATGCTCTGTTCCTGTGCCAGTGAAATATCACACAATATGCTCCTTACTGTCCCATGTGAGAAGTGGAACAGTCAAGAGTCTCTACAAACCAACAGCCCGCACAAGTATACAATGCATAATGCCACTGCCAGAATGTCAACACGAAAGTCCGCCAAGAAATAATACAGTTCATGGTCGATGGAAGTAGCAATTACTATAAAACCAGCTGCCACATATTACTGCATAAGGCAACCCAATTAGTTCTCTTACAGGCCGGTCGCCATTTTTCTGAACATTAGTGTGCCACGGCTTTCTAAACTGCCGACGCTTGTACCGTTGTAAAAGTCAACGCAAAGAGATCTGATCCCACATCGTCTCTGGCTTACTGCGAACCTGGTTTATCTGGATTTGGAACCTGTGTACACTACCTTATGGCACATATGCTGACCATGCTCTGTGATAAAAGAAACACCGGAAAAAATGTCCCTAAACAGTTCCTTGCAATGGGTCTATGATATATGTTTTTTCCCCGTTCACACAGCTTTGAACCCAAGCGTAGTCCATACACGTTCTACTACTCCAGTGCACTCGACTGATTGTATGCGTGTGAATTAGCTTTTCCTAATATCAGTGTTCCTCGCCATCAGGTGAATTCATTCCGACATCTGTAGGTACTTGTAATGAACGTCCTCAAGTCAAGGACGAGAAGTGCACATGTTAGTCCAACTGATCGGTGTAGAGTGTAACCAGCTTTCTCGGCATCAGCACACCGGAAGTTGATGAGCAAGTGCTCTTATCAATTTGGCTAAGGTGACCGCTGATATATGATGTGATAGGCCATCACGTTTTGTGAGTCTGAATGCACGGATTTATAACTGTCAAATCGTGTTCATAATATTTCTCCGATAGCACTTGTCTAAACAAAATGACATCGTCATTGTAAATACAAACTCAACTTCTTCGCTGGTACTCAACCAAGACTTGAATGACTCCAACAAAAGCAGTAGTCAGTGTCAGTGTGACGCCAACCCCATGTACTTGTTAGAGGGAAGAATTCATTTTATACTTGCTCACAATCATGACTGCATGTTAAATTAGTTGCATAACCTTTGACAGCCAGAATTTATGGGTGTTATAGTGTGTTTGTTGTTGTTGTTGTTGTTGTTGCCTCAATATAAAATTCAATATCTCAGTAACCAACTGAGGGAAAATTATGAGATTTAGCATATAACCTTATAATGATGTCCACCCAACAAAAAAAATTTTGTTCTGGAGATTGTACAGCAGATTTCAATGTTTGTTTATATGCCGTATATATTTTATTGCCACCGCATTCATTCCATCATTTTAAGAGTATTACCGCTTCAACAAGACACACCCCGCGGTTTTTGAATTTTGTCTGCGCGGTGTTCGCTTTTGGCAGACTGAGGGAATTTATATGGGGTATTTCAGAGGTGTCGTCAAACTGTGGGTTCTTTCATGAAACGTGATAATATAAATAAACTAGCTGGCTCGGTCCGGCTCCTGGCGGGGATCTATCTATCTATCTATCTATCTATCTATCTATCTATCTATCTATCTATCTATCTATCTATCTATCTATCTATCTATCTATCTATCTATCTATCTATCTATCTATCTATCTATCTATCTATGATATCTATCTATCTATGATATCTATCTATCTATCTATCTATCTATCTATCTATCTATCTATCTATCTATCTATCTATCTATCTATCTAATCTGTCTGTCTGTCTGTCTGTCTGTCTGTCTGTCTGCCGGCCGACCCACCGACCCACCGAGCCACCGACCGGCCTACCGACCGACCCACCGACCCACCGACCCACCCACCCAGTCAGCCAGCCAGCCAGCCAGCCAGCCAGCCATCCACGCACCTACCCACCCACCCATCTACCTTTCTGCCTATCTACTTACCTACCTACCTACCTACCTACCTACCTACCTTTCTGTCTGTCTGTCTGTCTGTCTGTCTGTCTGTCTGTCTGTCCGCGCTATTAAATATTGATAAAAGTTACTGGAAAAAACGTCAGGACCATGTGTTGAAAGAGGAAGAGGACTATTGGAGAAAGGATGGATTGAATTTTATGCAACCGAGAGCAATCATCAATCTACTGGAATCGTCCGACACAGATTAAGGTCTGAGCAGATCGCAGACCTTAATCTACGTACACACTTACTGGGATATTTTGCTCCAACTATTCAGACGAATTGCAGGCCCTAAACATTACAGCATCAGCTCAGCTGAAGAAACAAGAAGGAAATGAAAAATAAGGTAAGAAATATATTCCTTCTACTTTCCTGTTAATTTACAAATTATTGGTGAAGTGGTCAATCCGTCTGACTCGGGCTCCGAAGGTTGTATGTTCGATTCCGGGCCGCGTCCTTCATTTCACGAGTGCATCTTTTCGGAGACTCCCGAGGGTCGTCGCTGGAACTACGGAGTTCGTGCTTTGTGCGACGCTTTCCTCGCTGCGGAAAGAAACCGAGCCATATGGGATAATAACCCGGTGAATTGCAGCCGACCCTGTCGATTTTAAGCTACTTCTTTCATTGCACCCACCCCCATACGAATCCGGATACGCCTTTGTGTGTCATCAGAATTGACAGGTCTCCCATTACCGTAAAAATAACTTTGTTAACGAGAAATCACTAGTTGTTCAGCACAACATCAAAGGAATGTCGCCGCTTTCAATGATTTAAGTTGTTTTTGGACCTATCAAAGACATATTCCTTGGGTGGGGGTAAATATAAGACGGCTGGAAAATTTCATAACGATGCAAGAGACAGTTTTAAAATTAATTGATCGTGAATGAAGGCAAACAAATGTGGACATACTATAGTGATATTTTCTACCTTCTAATATTACCGGGTCTCCCTGCCCTAGGGGTTAACGTCTTTCTCCGTAATCCCGTATATTCTCGTGAGTAACGTAACCTGTGCGAGAATCGGTAGCGGTTTTCGCCGCGTTCGTAACTTACGGGGTATGTGAGCTGGTCGCTCAGCAAGCAATGGCAAACTACTGAGAGTAATCTTGCCTAGTACATCAACAGCAGCTGAAAAATGCTGATGTTGACTGCAATGTAATGGATATGCAAATTTAAAAAAATATTACCAAGCTCCCTAGCCAAGGCGTTAACGACATTGTTCGTAATCCCGTATATCCACGTGGGGGGAAACAGCAGCTGCGAGAATCAGCAGAGGTTCGTGCCGCTCTGGTATCTTACGGGGGTATGTGAACCACTCGTTCAGAAAGCAATGGCAAACTACTGAACGTAAAACTTGCCTAGCACATCAACAGCAGCTGAAAATGCTGGTGTTGACTGCTACGTCCTGTAAGGAATTTGCAACATTAATTTACGTTTTAAAGATTGCCATTGCTTTTTGAGAGGCTTACGCTCATCCCGTTGCGAAAAGCAACGCAAATAAGTCTGTTTCCAAATTACCTACTGCTGATTTGGAACCAGGTATACCGTGCGTTGGGTAGTACTAGAATAGGTGGCAGTATGTCAAATGTTTAGTGCCTCACACACTACAAACCAATCTTCAAGAAAAGATGTAAATGCCACGTCATTCTATTGTGCCCAGGTCATAATGAAAAATGATCCTGCTACAACGTGGTCTTCCTGAGCAGAAATATGATACAGTTTATAAGGATGGTATTTGTAGTGTTGTTGCCAATTTGTGTCCTTGCCACAGTACTTTGGCATACATATTCCGGAAAATTAGGCAAACTGTAGCATGTATTCATGCCATGAAGCTGGTTTGACTCAAAAGCTAATCTGGTTGGAAAAATTAACCTTGCCTCTCCTGTGGATTTAACCGAAACACTGTCTTAGTACCAGAGAACACTAACTACTATACCTCTCTTCTTAACAAAACCAGTAAAGTCACATACACTGAAGGACGTTAACACTCATAGTAGATATGGAGCAAGATTAGAACACAGAAAGGTGAGAGCGAGACAGAGATAGACAGGTGAAACATCCATAGCACATATTACATTGAAGAAGCATATGCAAGTAATGTGAATGTACTTGCACCATGCGATGAATGTGACAGTATCATATATGTATATGTATGCATTTATTTTATTCACACATGTGTCACTAAACACATAATCAGAGCAACACTATATTATGTATACAAACACTGGAAAAACACGCAGGTCCGCATGGGCGAATGGATAAAAATGCGAGTTCTTAAACATCTGGTGTGCTGATGCCGAGGTAAGCGGTTCAACCCCTACACCGAACAGCTGGACTATAATGTTGACCTGTCGCCCTTGACTTTGGAACGTTAATTACAAGACCTCTGAAGTCGGAGTGGAATCGCCTGGTGGCGAGGGACACTGTTAATAGGGAAAACTAACCATTACGCAAAATTCAGTCCATCGCTACCATAAATAGTGTGTATGGACTACGCGTGAGTTCATAGCGAGCGAGCGCAAACCAAAAAAAAAAACCGGAAAACACACGTTGCACCTTGTAAACACTTTTTTTTTGTTTTTAAAAATCAAATGTAGTGTTCGGGAGAAATAAGGTGCACCAAACAAAAATGGATGGCAAAAAAAAAGAAAGTAGGGGTGCGTCTCACAGTTATGATTTAAAAGTTGTTAACATGGTAGCAGCCATGTTATAACGCAATGACAGCATTTCAGCGATACAAGCCCTTAGAAGATACGGGAAGTCGATTCAGATGATTAATCATCACATTAACCACAACATTGGGGTGGTTTTCATGCAGATACTGTTACCTTATGTTCGATGGACTTAGGTTTTGGTCGTTCAGAAAACAATTGCAAACTGTCTACAACAACAACAACAACAACAACAACAACAACAACCACAACGCCCAAACTGTCATCTACTGCTACAATACCTTGCGTTGTAGGCCGGAGAGGGGGGGGGGCTGCCTTGAGCCTGAGTATTAAAGGCCGCCAGACTAGTGCAGTCGCTGAACAGTATTGCAAACTTTTTTATTTTCATATCCCTTATGGGACGTTGCAGTCAACATCAGCGTTTTTCAGCTGCTGTTGATGTACAAGGCAAGATTACGCTCAGTAGTTTGCCATTGCTTTCTGAGTGACAGGCTCACATACCCCTAAGTTACCAACGAGTCGAGAACCGCTACGGATTGATTACGGAGAAAAACGTTAACTCCTAGGCCAGGGAGCACGGCTTTTCAAACTACTGAACTAAAATTGCATAGTAAGTTAGAAACAGCAAATGCATGCTGGAGTTGAATGCAACATCATGTAAAGGACATACACATAATTAACCAAATTTAGAACCGACCTGAAGAGAGGGTCAATTTTAAAATAAAATATTAGCCTTAGTTGGGATCAGAAAAGAGCAGGTTCAGACTGAAGTACTTCTTCACCGTGGCTTCCAATGACAGGCTGGATTGAATTCGATCCATTCAGCGCCATGCGATTTAGTCTCTGTGTTGGAACGCGTGTACCAGGACAAACGACCAGCTTGCTACACGCCACGCGTCGATCTCCCATGAAGTCGTGTATAACAACGTCACAGCATAATTAGACAGGAGACTAGTTTTCCAAGTTGGTGCGTTAGCGTAGTAGATAAGAGCTGCGCAGATAATGTCACGAGCATGATCGGACGAGGCTTCGAAGCCTGGGCTCGTCGCCTGCTAAGTTAACTCTAAAAAGGTCTTTATTCCTCCATGCATTCAGATCTACACAATTAGATGTCCCTGTCCCATCAAAGACAAGTAGCAGGACATTACGTCCGGACAATTACTTATTATCCGCCCTTTCTCCCCAGAGAAAAGTGACGTGGTTTTCATGCCTGGCTTAGCCCAACAACATCCTCTGCGTAGACATGGATTTCATGCCTGGCTTAGCCCAGCAACATCCCCTGGGTTGACATGGATTTCATGCCTGGCTTAGCCCAGCAACATCCCCTGGGTTGACATGGATTTCATGCCTGTCTTAGCCCAGCAACATCCCTTGGGTATTGCATTGAAGTCTGCTGACAATGACACAGCAAACATCTATGGGGGAAACATTGCCAACTCAGGTCGACTCTCAGCCAGTCTGTAGGTGCATTACTGAATCATCACATTGTTACATTCCACTATGCCTCTCCGCAGATGTGATAATACAGAACCGATTGTTCGCACCCGGCTGGTTTCTGAGCTATCAAGGGGGGGGGGGGGGCGGTGGTGTGGGGTTATTATTGGTAAATTACAACTGTGTGACCCTTAAATCTTGTGAGAAGTAACAGCGACTACACATTCATTTGTCTATAAAAGCATGGGAATAGCACGATGTACTCAATAATAGTCAAAGCTTGAAAAAGTTATTTACTTTTAGTTTTGTACATTTCATTTGCTTTCTAGCATTAAGACGAAGGAATTTCTATTGATGCTGTTGATCAACAACGTAATCATCAAGAAGCATCTTCGTATTGAAGGCTTACAGTGAATCATCTCCAACAGATTCTCTGCCTGTGTTTTCCTCGTGATCGGCTAATTTCCGTCCATCAATGTTATATGCCCGCCGACATGTATTGTTGTCTTTTCCGCGCACCATCCCCTACACTTGTTCATTCAGCACATCCTTCATTGTTTTCGTTGGACGAAGTGCCTTTACTATTTGATCTTGATCAATCTTTTTCTATTTGTGTAGTATCTCATTTTGCAAGTTTCTGAAACAAACAATATTCAAGAGTAAATATAACAGTTAGCCGCTGTGTTATCGGGGACAATGAGGGAAGCAAAGAATAGTAAGACTGTAACATGCTAACCGTGCCGTAAGATGTGACTAAGGAATGTTGGCGTAGCACTTGTTACGTCAACATGTTGAAAACTTTAGCTACAAATTTCAATTAATCAAGAATACGTCTAGCTTGGGTGAGTCCGCTGTATGATTGTGCTAACATGGGAAACAAATGACTGAAGATGAAGAAGAAGAAGAAGAAGAAGAAGAAGAAGAAGAAGAAGAAGAAGAAGAAGAAGAAGAAGAAGAAGAAGAAGAAGAAGAAGCAGCAACAGTAGCAGTAGCAGTAGCAGCCGCCGCCATGACTTACATCACTGTTCTTTGCATGCTACTGTAGTGTTTGATATAACCAAATTAATTCGGTTCAGACATGACGCTATTTATGTGCCAGATTTCTTCGATGTTTCAGACCAAATCCGCATGCCACAGTGGCAGCAGCACTGGATCTTGGTGACGCATATAACAAAGTCAGATACGATCTCTTGGTGCATCCTCTTAGAGAAGTGTGTTAGTCTCTGTGTGGCAAATTCAATAGCATCAATTCTAGACTCTTGAAGGGTCAGGGAAGAAAAGGACACAAAATGAGCAAGTGTTGTTGGACACAAAAAACCAAATCTTCGACTGGTGTACGAAAATGGGCGGTGTTAATAACCCGGATGAGGCGTCTGTGTTATGGTACCCAGAGGACAATATGATCTGTTGGATCATCTCCCCAGGACATGTAGATGTAGAAACGAGCAGGTGGACAGATTGCCTAGGCCTGAAACATTAGATAATGTATAGGTGAATCATTATGCAGTTGTGGTCGTCACCCATAGGATCTTGTGTAAAACATGGAACATCCGTCAAATAATCATTTCCTAGAGACAGTTGACTGCAGTGAGTGACCAGAGCATCTGGCCAATGATCAGTACTTGGATGATAGGCCAGACGGACACATAATCAGAATGCAAATAGCACTCTTAGTTCTGGGACTCTTCGCTGGCTGTTAAAGATTACGACAGGGCAGGTATGGCAATGTTCCGAATGCTATGATGTCAGATTTTGACCCATCTCAGCTCAGCACAACCTGAACACATAAAGACATACGGAAAAGAGAATCTAAGATACAGATGAATCATATCGGCAGAACCTGAACGGAGCTGCTGTAAGTAGCCATAGACAGCTTGGAGTGAGTTGGTCGGGAACCTATTCCACAATGGGGAAATAAAGGGCAGAGGAAGAGCTAGAAGAAGAAGCATTCCAGTGTTTTTCTTCTTGGTGTCGCGGAGACGGCAATGGGTGATACGAGGTGGCTACAAATGTAAACTTAAAAGTGCGATTGGAATTACAGTTAGTACGCCATTGTCTTGTAACCCCATATATATATATATATATATATATATATATATATATATATAATATATATATATATATATATATATATATATATATATATATATATCCATCATGTGCCATGCCGGTAAGCCTGGGCGGTCATGTTATGCCATCTCACTCGATCACCAGAGTCGTGGATCAGCTCCGTGTTTCTGTCTCTACCATGCCACAAGGTCAAGCCATCCAGGTACTTGCTTCTAGGTCTTCCCTTGGTCTGTTCCCCTCGATCTTACCAGTTGTCACCAAGTTCTCCAGATCATTTCTTCTCATAACATGCCCAAAAAATTGTGACTGTCTACGTCTAATGTCTCTAATCAGTTTACGATCTTCATTTGTTTCTTGAAGAACTTGTTCATTGTCTTTCTGGCTGTCCATGGTATTCTTTGCATTTTCCTCAGAAACCACATTTCTACAGCCATCAGATGTTTTTCAGCCTGACTGCTCATTGTCCAAGCTTCACATCCTATAAGAGTACAGGTTCTATGTAGCATCTCAACACTCTTTTTCTCGTTTCAATTGACATCTTTTATTGGTCAGAATTTTTTTCATCTTGCTAAAGGCTACTTTTGCCATGGCGATTCTTGTTCTAATCTATTCAAGGCATCTCCCGTCAGATGTTATTACTGTTCCAAGATAATTGTACCTATTCACTTGTTGAAGAATATTCCCATTTACTTGTATATTACATTGTGGTATTTCGTTCTTCCTAGTGACGACCATAATCTGTGTCTTTTTACAATTTAATTCTAACCCTAGTTGTTCACTGTGTGTAACAACCGCATCTACTAAATTTTGCAGGTCCTGTTCATTGTCTGCAATCAAGACTGTATCATCTGCATATCTAATGTTATTGATGCATCGTCCCCCAATGTTGATTCCTTCCATATCTTCAATATTTCTGAAAACACTTTCACTGTACAGGGAAAACAGATCTGGAGACATTACACATCCCTGTCTCACACCTCTCTTAATAGGCTGATATTGGCTTACTTCATTATCAACTCTTATGGCAGCTTGTTGTTTCCAATATATGTTTTTTACAAGTCTAAGGTCTTTTCCATCAATCTGTAGATCCTCAAGCATCCTTATCATGTTGAAATGTCTCACTGTATCGAAAGCCTTTGTGTAGTCAATAAAAAAAAGGTGTAGATCTTTGTTTACTTCTATAGAACGTTCGATTACGGTTCTCAGTATATACACAGCATTTTCTCTCTCCCAAACCATGGTTGCCTACACTGCATCCATCGCTTTGCTTTCCTATTTTTGCGTTGAAATCACCCATTATGATATTTATTTCAGATGTTTTACAGTTCTTCAAAGCAGACTCCATGTCATTATAAAATTCCTCTATACTTTCTTCACTGCATTCACTTGTTGGGGCATATACTTGAATGACATTTATTTTAAAAGGTCTTCCGTTTAATTTTACTAATAGAACTCTGACACAGCCCGATATCCTTTGACATAATTTGATGTTTGCTTATCTAATATAATGGCTACACATCTTTGCTGTTCTTCTCCCCCAGAGTATATCATCATCATCATCATCATCATCATCATCATCATCATCATCATCATCATCATCATCATCATCATCATCATCATCAAGTGCCGTGCCGGTTGGCGAAGGCGTTCATGGCTCTCCACAGATCTCGGTCTTTGGTGTTCTGGATCAACTCTGCTGATGATATTTCTCCATGCCACCGTCTCAATCCGTCCAGCATCATTTCTTTTGGTCTGCCTCTGCCTCTCTTCTCGATCTTTCCAGTTGTCACGATGTTCTCCAATGCCTCTCTTCTCATCACATGACCAAAGAAAGCTGTTTGTCTATTTCTTATTGTTGTATATAGTGTTCTATTTTCATTAGCCTCTTTCAGGCAATCGTGTTAGTTACTCTGGCAGTCCAAGGAATTCGCAACATTCGTCTTATAAACCACAGCTCTGTTGCTTCTAAGTTCTTCCTAATTTGTTCATTTACATTCCGAGATTCGCTGCCATACAGCAAAACTGGATATATATAGAATTTTAGCATTCTCTTTCTTACATTCATTGATAGCGACTTATTGCATAACATACTCTTCATTTTCTGAAATTGCGGCTTTTGCCTGCCCTATTCTGCTCTTAATCTCTGCTGTACATCTTCCATCTGATGTTATAAGTGCCCCTAGGTATTTAAAATTATCCACGTGGTTGAGAATTTCCCCTTCTATTTCTATGTCACATTTTGGTGTCCCCATTTTCTTTGATATCACCATTGTTACTGTTTTCTTGATATTCAAGGAGAGTCCTTTCTGTGCACTCTCTGATACTTCAATGTCCAATAATTGTTGTAGGTGTCACAAAATGAAACCGTGTGTTTATCCGGTTGATTATTACAGAGGATTTTCGGATTAAGCGGACGATCGACCAGCGACATCTATTTGTACTAACAGAGTAAACACAGTTGTACAGGTTACATCGTGTCAGCCCATAAACACATTTGGTGGTGAGGGAGAAGGATATGGAATGGTTCCGTTTGTCATCTATACTGCCGGACATCAGACGGAAATGGCTGCTGGGATTGTCACCACGGAACAGAAGAGTGACAAGTTTGTCAACATTTGAATGCAGATGGAAGCCGTGAGATCACAGGGGCAGATGTAAAACGGAAGTACCTAGTACGGAAAACAGTGCATCTGTCAATTCTTGGTTTCCGGAACATCAAGATGATTGGCAGCTTGGTATCGAAACTCTTTGTTGGGAGTTTACAGAAACTAGCTGGCTTGTTTTGAGAATCTAGGCAATTACTGACAACTTTGACAGGATTTAAGCCAGGAAAATAGTTCTTGACAGGGGATGATTTGCCACTGTGCCACCTGTGTGGGGGAGTAAAGGATAACGTCACGTGGACAACTTTGGTAGTTTGCCATATAAACTCGAGTTGAGATCAACTAGGGTGGACTTGAATAATGCTCTAGACAGAGTGCAGGGCACTGCAGTGCCAGTGGAAATAATATCTACCGTGTGTTAATTAGTGACTTAATTTTACACGTGCCTATATGGCAGATGTAGATATGATTTATAGGACTGCAGTAGTGCCATTTAAGGTATAACTTATTATAATATATTCGTTATAATTACTATAGACTGTGGCCTTGTTAAACTATAGTGTGATGATTAGCACTGTTAGTGGAAACTAGCTAGAGTAGTGAAGTGATACTTGGCTCTGTTAGCTAGAATAGATTAGTGAAGTGTTGATAAGCTTTACTAGTTGAGTATAATGAGGGATAATTGGGATCTTCCCGTAGGTGTCCCTGGTGGGCGGGGTTCCGCATTCTGTTTGCTGATTTTTTCTTTGTCATAGCCTGATTCGACTCTAGGTGGGTAGCTAATCTGCTCTAGTGACTAAGTCTAGTTAGCTAAAGATCATTAAGCAAGGTGATAGGCTTACACTCAGCCGAAAGGGATCAGTGACTAGTACTATCACCAGATGTGTTGTTTCTATCCTAGGTTCCCTACCAGATCCAAGGAAACTCAACAAGTTTTAAAAAAAACCCATTCGGAAGAACACCCGTTCAACCATCAATAAAGTGCAGACAGAACGTAACTGAAAGCTAAAAGCAGGTTGATTCACCAAAGTGAGTGATGCGTACTGATGCACCACACATCATCAGACAGTGGTGGCGGGCTGAAGACATTGGGTCTAATAGTTACCTAGAGTTATATAATCTCGTGTAATAGAACACATGACATTATATGTGAGGCTGGATAGACACGAGTGAGGATCAATCCAGTACAGTAACAATTAACATTAGTAAGTAGCCCTTATGAACTGAGTGGTTCGATGTGCAACGAGGATGATCTGTCGACTAACTAACTAACTAACTAACTGCGTACACACTGCAAAAGACTTGTGCAGTTTGTTTAGGAACATTAGGAACGGACATTGTGTAGAGTGCAACCGGTCCATGATTAACTGTTAATACCACCGGTGTCTATTTCGGATGTTCATGAAATTGGATTACCAGAGGTCTACAGAGGCAAAGCATTATCCGGCAAGATGGTTCCGGCAACG
The DNA here is from genome assembly GCA_014155875.1 of Cepaea nemoralis. Taxonomy (NCBI): domain Eukaryota; kingdom Metazoa; phylum Mollusca; class Gastropoda; order Stylommatophora; family Helicidae; genus Cepaea; species Cepaea nemoralis. Next base: position 26,355 of record JACEFZ010027802.1, on the reverse strand, counting down.
GGTGAGACGTACTTGTTCTGACGTAACGTGCTGTGGTCTATCTTTGCTGTGATCAGCTGACTGAGTTGATGTCTGAGAGACAGAGTCTACACACTTTATAGAACACGTCACACATTTTCTTCGCATACACGTCTCATACACGTTACACTTTTATTTTAATAAATTAATCTTTATTAATTTCTAGAAGCAAGAGTTGTTGAGTATGTTGCGTTGGGGAAGTATGAGAAGGGGGCATAGTACGACAGTGTGAGAGTGATAGGAAAAGGTGTCCATAGGCTGATGGAGTGTGTTGGACGGAAGCTGGTGGATTCTCCAGAATATTGAGGGGGAAAAAAATAATATTATAATGTGGGTGTCGGATCTCCTCACTCCAGGGACGACACTTTAAAGGAGGACACGACATTATTGGGGGCTCGTAAACGTGATATTTGGACAGTGGGATCTCTCGTAAACGGGATCTTTGGACAGCGGGATCTATCGTAAACGTGATCTTTGGACAGCGAGATCTCTCGTAAACGGGATCCTTGGACAGCGGGATCTCCCGTAAACGGAATCCTTGGACAGCGAGATCTCCTGCAAGCAGGAACCGTTTGACAGTGGGATCTTCTGACAACGGGGTCTTTTGACACGGGATCCTTAGTTATAAGAGGGAGATATCAGTTTGGAGAATCCAGCTAGAGTGAATGTGGATAGGGGTTAGGACTAATATCTTACCTGTTCACACTTCACACGTCTGCATAGGTCTGTGGTCCTGATTCTACTCTTGTCACTGAGTGAATGTACTGTGTGTGGTAATATCTAGATTTATAGTACTTGTTCATATATCGGTATAGTAATTTGCAGTTATATTGTACTAGACCTGCTAGCTTACCTCTCTGTATAATGGCCACCCCTAAACTTAGCACGTTAGAATTAAAGGCAAGGGGGGAAGAAATGGGATTGGCTGGGTCTTCTCTAACGGATTACATACAGGAAGTGGAGAGAGAGTATCGTCAAGCGGAACGGGAAGATCGAAAGGCCGAGTTGGAATTGAGAAGGGAATGGAAGCTGAGCAAGCAGCTAGGAAATTGGAAGCTGAGCAAGCAGCTAGGAAATTTGAAGCTGAGCAAGCAGCTAGGAAATTAGAAGCTGAACAGGAAGCACAGAAAAGGGAGCACGAGTACCGGATGAGGGAACTCGAGTTGAAGAGTCAATCTAATGGAGAAACTGAGGGAGCAGTTGGAGGTTCCTCCATCCCAGGATCAACACCAGTAGGTGGACATGGGTACCATGCTATGAAGTTTCCTTTAGCGGTCTACGAGGAGGACAAAGAGAAGATTGATCAATACCTTCAACGCTTCGAGGCTATGTCAGTTGCTATGGGTCTGGAGCGTAACAAATGGAATCTTAAGCTATCCCAGGGATTACGCGGGACGGGATACGAGGTTTATACTCGCCTGCCACCAGGACATGAGAACAATTATGATGAGTTAAAGACGGCTCTGCTGAAACGATTCGAGGTTACGTCACATACCTACCGGAAAAAATTTCGAGCAGCGAAACGAGAACCGGGAGAGTTGTTTGCCGCCTACAGTTTGCGTCTTAAATCTTATCTCCATAAGTGGATGGATTTGGCTGGGTTCGCACATGACTATGAGAGTCTGGAAGAGCTCATGGTGGTCGACCAGCTGAAGAAGCAAATGTCTAAACCTCTCAGGACGTTCCTGGGAGAACAAGGAGCGGAACGTATTGACCTCGTGACTAAATTAGCAGAACGGTTCGTCGAGGTACATGGGGAGGCAGGGGAAAACCTTTCCACCAACACCAAAAGTCAAGAGAAACATGACAAGAAGAAAGCCAAAAACTCAGGAACCAAAAAGTGGGAACCTTATGTGCAAAAATCAGAGGATAGTTCAGAGAAGAAGAAGGAGGGAAGCAAGAGCACTTCAAGCTCTACACCTAAACGACCGTGGTCGGAGAAGTGGTGTTCAATTTGTAAGTCACCCTCTCACAATACGAGGGACTGCAAATCGAAGGCTAAGAACCCTCACTTTGCAGCATGTCAAGTGACTTCCAAGGAGGTTGTCACGGAAAATGCCAAGGTCAACAAGGAAGCTCGCCACCAGGAGAGCTCATTCAAGTCCGACAATAGAAAATCTAGGACAGGGAAATGGTGCAACCAATGTCAGTCGAATACGCACAATGCTATTGACTGCAGGGGAAAGTCAGGAGACACTCAATTCGTCGTGTGCTCAGGGAAACCTAAGGTGGAGCCCACCGAACAGGTCGAGGCCGAGGAAGAGACTCCAGACCAGGAAAAACCACCTGTAGTGGAATTGGTAGAGGTTAACGGTCGTCAAGTGGAGTGTTTATACGACACAGGACTGGACGGGGAGGCCGTGATTTCTGCGGATCTGGTACATCCAGAACAATTCACAGGTGAAACATTGGATATACAGCCTGCACAGAAGAGTGCTGTAACCATGAAGTTGCCCATTGCTAATGTGGAGATTCGGTCAAGGTACGTCACCGGCACCATCAAGGCCGCTGTATTGACCGATCCCATTTTTCCAGTCATCCTAGGTTGCCGGTATGTCTTTCTGGGAATGCCCAGGGAGCCAATCCATATGGGAGCAATGCAGACTCGCTCTCAGACGAAAACGGAAGAGGCAGACGCAATTGTGACTAACCCAATGCCGGGGGAGCTACGAACTGCCCAGAGTGAGGATGATACTTTACGTCCTTGCTACAAAAAGCTGCAGAAAAGTGCTGATCCACCAGGACGGGGGCAGTACTACATGAAGAATAGGATACTCTACAGGAGAGCAGGAAGGGGAGACAACCTATACGGTCAGTTGGTCGTCCCGAAAGCTCATCGGTCCCAGATTCTTCATATGGGGCATACCATCTCCTTTAGTGGACACATGGGTATTGCCGCCACCATGCAGCGGATTTCCTGCCACTACTATTGGCCGGGAATGACAGATGATGTGCGTCGGTATGTGAAGTCATGCCCTGAGTGCCAGAGGGTGGCACCGAAACACTGGACAGCACCGGTGATGTTGGGTGAGATGCCCATCATGAACTCTCCTTTCGAGAGGGTAGCCATCGATATCGTGGGTCCACTTCCCAGGACTAGGAAGAGGAACATGTATATACTTACAATGGTGGATTGCTGTACAATGTGGGGTGAAGCTATACCGTTGACCACGATTGACTCGAAAAGAGTGGCGGACGCACTGATGGAGGCCTTTACCAGATTAGGCTTTCCGGATCAAATTCTGACGGACAATGGATCTCAGTTTTGTGGAAAACTCATGGAGGAGGTATTTAGGGTGTTTCACTCTAACCACATACATACCAGCCCTTACCACCCTCAAGCCAATGGACAAGTAGAGCGTTTCAACGGCACGTTGATGACAATGCTCAGGAAATTAGCGCAGGAAAAACCTGATAGGTGGGATGAATATATCCCAGCAGCACTCTTTGCCTATCGGGAAGTTCCTCATGGCTCAACAGGACTACCACCCGCTACGTTGCTGTTTGGTCGTCCAATCAAAGGACCGTTGGAAGCCATGTTGAGGAGTTGGACTGAAGAGGGGACGTCAGAAGAAGTGATCTCATCCTATCAATACGTGGAGGAACTGAAAGAAAAACTCCATAAGGGATGGACTCTGGCAAATCAAAACTTGAAAAAGGCCAGGAAAAGACATGCGGCTTACTACAACCGTAGGTCTAAAGAAAGATCTCTAGAGGTAGGAGATAAAGTCTTGTTGTTACTCCCAACGGGAAACAACAAACTGGAGATAGGTTGGCAAGGACCATTTCCCGTGGAAAGGGTGATATCCAGAACCAACTATCAATCCGGATCCGGGGAAAGTCGAAGATTTTCCATATCAATCTCTTGCGGAAATACGAAGAGAGACCCGGAGACAAGGCAGCTCACCTCATGGCAATGGCAGTTGCAGTGGAGACAGAAGTGGGAACCAGCGAGGGCAGGGAATATCCCTTAGGAACACCAGGAAACCTATAGGGATGTGCAAGTGAACCCTGATCTGACCTCCCAGGAGAGGGAAAGGATAACCCAGGTTCTGAAGTCTCATAAGGAGATATTGACTGATAAACCAGGACGAACGAGGTTGGTGGAGTTCGAGATGACTTTGACCACACAGGAGCCTGTTCGCCAAAAGGTTTACCCAGTGCCATTCTCTAAAGAAAAGGCCCTGGAGGAGGAAATAAAAAACTGCTGGAGGATGACGTGATTGCACCATCCACCTCCCCATACAATGCGGGGGTAGTTTTGTTACGCAAACCAAGTGGAGAACACAGGTTGTGTATAGATTACCGACTTCTGAACAGTCATACACAGTTTCAGGTGGAACCTTTGCCGAATCCAACTCAGTTATTCGCTAGGCTCCATAAGGCTCGGTACTTTTCAAAGGTGGATCTGAGTCGGGGGTACTATCAGATACCAGTCAAACCGGAGATTCGACCACTGTTAGCTTTCAGTACACCCAGTGGACACTACGAATTCAAGGTCATGCCCTTTGGACTCAGCAATGCACCCAGTGTGTTTACACGCATGATGAGGGAGCAATGCAGACTCGCTCTCAGACGAAAACGGAAGAGGCAGACGCAATTGTGACTAACCCAATGCCGGGGGAGCTACGAACTGCCCAGAGTGAGGATGATACTTTACGTCCTTGCTACAAAAAGCTGCAGAAAAGTGCTGATCCACCAGGACGGGGGCAGTACTACATGAAGAATAGGATACTCTACAGGAGAGCAGGAAGGGGAGACAACCTATACGGTCAGTTGGTCGTCCCGAAAGCTCATCCGGTCCCAGATTCTTCATATGGGGCATACCATCTCCTTTAGTGGACACATGGGTATTGCCGCCACCATGCAGCGGATTTCCTGCCACTACTATTGGCCGGGAATGACAGATGATGTGCGTCGGTATGTGAAGTCATGCCCTGAGTGCCAGAGGGTGGCACCGAAACACTGGACAGCACCGGTGATGTTGGGTGAGATGCCCATCATGAACTCTCCTTTCGAGAGGGTAGCCATCGATATCGTGGGTCCACTTCCCAGGACTAGGAAGAGGAACATGTATATACTCACAATGGTGGATTGCTGTACAATGTGGGGTGAAGCTATACCGTTGACCACGATTGACTCGAAAAGAGTGGCGGACGCACTGATGGAGGCCTTTACCAGATTAGGCTTTCCGGATCAAATTCTGACGGACAATGGATCTCAGTTTTGTGGAAAACTCATGGAGGAGGTATTTAGGGTGTTTCACTCTAACCACATACATACCAGCCCTTACCACCCTCAAGCCAATGGACAAGTAGAGCGTTTCAACGGCACGTTGATGACAATGCTCAGGAAACTAGCGCAGGAAAAACCTGATAGGTGGGATGAATATATCCCAGCAGCACTCTTTGCCTATCGGGAAGTTCCTCATGGCTCAACAGGACTACCACCCGCTACGTTGCTGTTTGGTCGTCCAATCAAAGGACCGTTGGAAGCCATGTTGAGGAGTTGGACTGAAGAGGGGACGTCAGAAGAAGTGATCTCATCCTATCAATACGTGGAGGAACTGAAAGAAAAACTCCACAAGGGATGGACTCTGGCAAATCAAAACTTGAAAAAGGCCAGGAAAAGACATGCGGCTTACTACAACCGTAGGTCTAAAGAAAGATCTCTAGAGGTAGGAGATAAAGTCTTGTTGCTACTCCCAACGGGAAACAACAAACTGGAGATAGGTTGGCAAGGACCATTTCCCGTGGAAAGGGTGATATCCAGAACCAACTATCAGATCCGGATCCGGGGAAAGTCGAAGATTTTCCATATCAATCTCTTGCGGAAATACGAAGAGAGACCCGGAGACAAGGCAGCTCACCTCATGGCAATGGCAGTTGCAGTGGAGACAGAAGTGGGAACCAGCGAGGGCAGGGAATATCCCTTAGTACACCAGGAAACCTATAGGGATGTGCAAGTGAACCCTGATCTGACCTCCCAGGAGAGGGAAAGGATAACCCAGGTTCTCAAGTCTCATAAGGAGATACTGACTGATAAACCAGGACGAACGAGGTTGGTGGAGTTCGAGATGACTTTGACCACACAGGAGCCTGTTCGCCAAAAGGTTTACCCAGTGCCATTCTCTAAAGAAAAGGCCCTGGAGGAGGAAATAAAAAAACTGCTGGAGGATGACGTGATTGCACCATCCACATCCCCATACAATGCGGGGGTAGTTTTGTTACGCAAACCAAGTGGCGAACACAGGTTGTGTATAGATTACCGACTTCTGAACAGTCATACACAGTTTCAGGTGGAACCTTTGCCGAATCCAACTCAGTTATTCGCTAGGCTCCATAAGGCTCGGTACTTTTCAAAGGTGGATCTGAGTCGGGGGTACTATCAGATACCAGTCAAACCGGAGATTCGACCACTGTTAGCTTTCAGTACACCCAGTGGACACTACGAATTCAAGGTCATGCCCTTTGGACTCAGCAATGCACCTAGTGTGTTTACACGCATGATGAGGACTTTACTAGATCCGTTACAGGATCCGTCCATCATCTCATTCATGGATGATATTCTGATTTCCAGTGACAGCTTGGATGACCACTTACAATCCTTGGAGAGAGTGTTTAATAGACTCAAGGAAGCAGGGCTTACTGCTCGTCCAACCAAGTGCATGATTGGTTACCAGACTCTGGAATTTCTAGGTCACACCATCACTCCAGGACACATTGTTCCAGAAGAGAAGAACCTGGAGAAAATCAGAAATGCACCAAGGCCAAAAACGAAGAAGGATGTGCGATCTTTTCTCTCGTTGTGTGGGTTCTACCACAAATTTATCCCACATTTCACTGAACTGGGAGCTCCGTTGACGGAAACCTTGAAAAAGGGATTACCGGATCAAATCATTTGGACACCAGAATGTGAGAATGCCTATAGTCAGTTAAAGGAGGCCTTGGTCAGCAAACCTGTATTACAGCTCCCTGACCTTTCCAAACCATTTGTGTTGAGAACGGATGCGAGTGCGATTGGAATTGGAGCCGCTTTGTTACAGGAAGGAAAAGACGATGCTTCGGTTTTGAAACCTGTGGCATACGCAAGTAAGAAACTTCTACAGGCGGAGAGGAATTATTCAACCGTCGAGAGAGAATGCTTGTCCCTCGTATGGGCAGTGCAAAAATTTCAGCCATATTTGTATGGAGTTAAGTTTCGGGTCCAGTCAGATCATCAGCCCCTGATGTTCCTGGCTACTTCTCAGAAGCTCAACGCACGTTTGATGCGGTGGTCGTTGTTACTTCAACCGTATAATTTCACAGTAGAGTACATTCCTGGGAAGGAAAATGTTGGAGCGGATTTCTTGTCAAGACACCCAGCTCCTGAAGAAGAAGAATGAATCATCTGGATTAAACTCACGGTGGAGAAGAGTGAGATGGACTACTCTCTTAGGAGGGGGCCTATGTCACAAAATGAAACCGTGTGTTTATCCGGTTGATTATTACAGAGGATTTTCGGATTAAGCGGACGATCGACCAGCGACATCTATTTGTACTAACAGAGTAAACACAGTTGTACAGGTTACATCGTGTCAGCCCATAAACACATTTGGTGGTGAGGGAGAAGGATATGGAATGGTTCCGTTTGTCATCTATACTGCCGGACATCAGACGGAAATGGCTGCTGGGATTGTCACCACGGAACAGAAGAGTGACAAGTTTGTCAACATTTGAATGCAGATGGAAGCCGTGAGATCACAGGGGCAGATGTAAAACGGAAGTACCTAGTACGGAAAACAGTGCATCTGTCAATTCTTGGTTTCCGGAACATCAAGATGATTGGCAGCTTGGTATCGAAACTCTTTGTTGGGAGTTTACAGAAACTAGCTGGCTTGTTTTGAGAATCTAGGCAATTACTGACAACTTTGACAGGATTTAAGCCAGGAAAATAGTTCTTGACAGGGGATGATTTGCCACTGTGCCACCTGTGTGGGGGAGTAAAGGATAACGTCACGTGGACAACTTTGGTAGTTTGCCATATAAACTCGAGTTGAGATCAACTAGGGTGGACTTGAATAATGCTCTAGACAGAGTGCAGGGCACTGCAGTGCCAGTGGAAATAATATCTACCGTGTGTTAATTAGTGACTTAATTTTACACGTGCCTATATGGCAGATGTAGATATGATTTATAGGACTGCAGTAGTGCCATTTAAGGTATAACTTATTATAATATATTCGTTATAATTACTATAGACTGTGGCCTTGTTAAACTATAGTGTGATGATTAGCACTGTTAGTGGAAACTAGCTAGAGTAGTGAAGTGATACTTGGCTCTGTTAGCTAGAATAGATTAGTGAAGTGTTGATAAGCTTTACTAGTTGAGAATTGAGTAATGAAGGATAATTGGGATCTTCCCGTAGGTGTCCCTGGTGGGCGGGGTTCCGCATTCTGTTTGCTGATATTTTTCTTTGTCATAGCCTGATTCGACTCTAGGTGGGTAGCTAATCTGCTCTAGTGACTAAGTCTAGTTAGCTAAAGATCATTAAGCAAGGTGATAGGCTTACACTCAGCCGAAGGGATCAGTGACTAGTACTATCACCAGATGTGTTGTTTCTATCCTAGGTTCCCTACCAGATCCAAGGAAACTCAACAAGTTTTAAAAAAAACCCATTCGGAAGAACACCCGTTCAACCATCAATAAAGTGCAGACAGAACGTAACTGAAAGCTAAAAGCAGGTTGATTCACCAAAGTGAGTGATGCGTACTGATGCACCACACATCATCAGACAGTGGTGGCGGGCTGAAGACATTGGGTCTAATAGTTACCTAGAGTTATATAATCTCGTGTAATAGAACACATGACATTATATGTGAGGCTGGATAGACACGAGTGAGGATCAATCCAGTACAGTAACAATTAACATTAGTAAGTAGCCTTATGAACTGAGTGGTTCGATGTGCAACGAGGATGATCTGTCGACTAACTAACTAACTAACTAACTGCGTACACACTGCAAAAGACTTGTGCAGTTTGTTTAGGAACATTAGGAACGGACATTGTGTAGAGTGCAACCGGTCCATGATTAACTGTTAATACCACCGGTGTCTATTTCGGATGTTCATGAAATTGGATTACCAGAGGTCTACAGAGGCAAAGCATTATCCGGCAAGATGGTTCCGGCAACGGGTGAGACGTACTTGTTCTGACGTAACGTGCTGTGGTCTATCTTTGCTGTGATCAGCTGACTGAGTTGATGTCTGAGAGACAGAGTCTACACACTTTATAGAACACGTCACACATTTTCTTCGCATACACGTCTCATACACGTTACACTTTTATTTTAATAAATTAATCTTTATTAATTTCTAGAAGCAAGAGTTGTTGAGTATGTTGCGTTGGGGAAGTATGAGAAGGGGGCATAGTACGACAGTGTGAGAGTGATAGGAAAAGGTGTCCATAGGCTGATGGAGTGTGTTGGACGGAAGCTGGTGGATTCTCCAGAATATTGAGGGGGAAAAAAAATAATATTATAATGTGGGTGTCGGATCTCCTCACTCCAGGGACGACACTTTAAAGGAGGACACGACATTAGGTCTGTTGCATTATCCGTCACCAATACTGTGTCATCTTCATAGCGTATATTGTTTATATTATATCCTCCGATTAGTATTACTGGCTTTTCTTTGATCTCTCTCAATATTACTTCGCTATATAGGGAGAAGAGATCGGGTGACAAGACACACCCCTGTCGTACTCCTAGCTTTATCTGTTCGTAGCGACCCTCTTTATTTCCCATTTTAATTGCTGCTACTTGGCTCCAGTATATATTCTTTATTATTCATAAATCTTTCCATCAATGTTGATATCTTCCAACATTTTAATCAGCTCACCATGTTTTACTTTATCAAATGCCTTAGTATAATCTATGAAGCATAAATATATGTCTCTCCTTTTCTCTATTGATCTTTCTATTAGTGTTCGTAAAATATAGATTGCATTGTTTGTACCTTTTCCTTCCATAAAACCATACTGTTCTTCGCTAATTTCCATTTTTATTTTCTTTCTTCTTCTTCTCATTATAATTCTGAGTAGAAGCTTAGTGACATTGTTTATGAGGTTAATTGTACGAAAATCTTCACATTCAATTGTTCCTGGTCTCTTTGGTATTGCTATAAATACAGATTTTACCATATCGCTCGGTAAATATCCACTGTTGTAAATATAATTCAGCATTTTGGTTAATATATCTACCCCAAATTCTCTAATCCTCTAACTCTTCTACTGTGATTTCATATGGCCCAGCTGTTTTTCTTTTCTTCATATGTTTCATAGAGTCAGCGACTTCATCTTTTAGAATAGGTGGGCCTTCTAAGTTACTTTCTTCTGTTAATTCTTCCCTTTCTCCATTATATAATTCTCTTATATACTCATTCCACCTCTTCATTATAGCACCTTCCTCCAATAATATCTTTCCTGTTTTTGATTTCAAACACTCTGTATTTATTCTTATTTTTCTTCCTGTGAGCTTACTGATTTGTCTGTGCATACTTTTTTGATCTTTAATGGAATTTAATTCAATTATTTTGCATTGCTCGTTTAACCAACTTTCTTTTGCCTTCGCACATTTGTCTCTTATTTCTTTATTTATCTTAGCATACTCTTGTTTGTCATTTTATTCTGTTTCCTTTTGTCCATCAGCCTGGGACTATATATATATGCCCGCGCGCACACGTGTGTGTATGTGTGTGTAGCGGGGGAAGGGGTATCCCCTATCAAAGGAGAAGTAAGGTGCCCCCTTCCCTCCGCTAGCCTAAGGGGCTACCTTCGGGCAAGGTGGAGTACCCGTTTAGCCTCTCGATAAGGTTTACGTGAAGAAATGTGTGCAGGTGGTGGATGAGGTTGAAGAGCAGCCGACAGATCTGTTGTAGGTTGTGGTTTCCAGCTTCAGGACGGTAGGAAGAGGAACTCTTTTTTGGGATACAATGGCTAAAGTCATTGACTAGTATGGTCACTGCTAAAAAGGAAAGCAATGGCAAACTACCTTCTTTACAGATGCCAGAAAAATTATGCGTTGCAATCTCATCGAAAATCAGAGAAACGGCGTAAGTGGGGAAGCAATAGGAGCAACCGCGCCCGGTAGGGGTGGTAATGTGCACCGGGTGACTCCAGACCGTCAGCAGGCTACTCAGTGCAAACGATTACTACCATTGAAAAAAGAAACTTGGAATGTTAGAATATTGGGTGCCGATGGAAAATTGGATAACATCAAACAAGAAATGGGAAGAGAAAATATTAACATATTAGGATTGTGTGAGACGAGATGGAAAGGGACAGGGATTAAGACAGGGATGGATTTTAAGATTATATATTCGGGTGGAGAGGAAAGGCAAAGAGATGTTGTAATTATCTTGGATCTGAAAACATCAACATCTGTTAAAGGATATTGGGAAGTGTCAGACAGGATTTTATTGGTAAACTTAATCGGAAGCCCTTTTAACATAAACGTAATTAAAATATCCAAGAATATGCCCCAACGGGAGAAAGCAGTGAAGATGGTTTAGATGAATTTAATAACGACACGGAGAATGCTTAGAAGAAATGTACAAATTCAGAAATAAACATCATAATGGGTGACATAATTGCAAAAGTAGGAAATCAAATTGATGGATTCATAGTAGGTAATCATGGTTTGGGAGAACGAAAACGAAAGAGGATACAGAGTTGTAGAATGGGCAACAGAACATGAACTGATTGTCGAAAACACCTGGTCACAGAAGAGCACGGAAGATCATGGAAGATTATGGACATGGAGAGGTCTTAGCAGGATTAGAAACCAGATAGATAACATCCTGATTAACAGGTGGTTTCGAAATGCGTTACCAGTAGCAACAACAGACTGCTATAGTGATCACAGATTGATTATAGGCACATTGAAGGTAAAGGTAAAGAAAGTCAAGTATACACTAAATATGATATATGTGCAATACAAAATGAAAATTAAATACAAGACAATTTTAACATAGAAGTAAAGTACAGATTTGACGTATTGTCTTATCTAGAGATCTTATTTTAGATGTCGATGATTAATGGGAAATGTTGAAGAATTCAATCAATTTGGCTGCAGAAACAGCTATTCCAAAATTAAAGAAAGTAGGTCGTCAGAAATGGATGATTGAAGAAATTTTAAAGACCAATAGAATGTTGACGATATGAAAGAAATCATCATTGGTGTACATTACAATAATAACATTATATATGCCGATGACAGGGTATTGATTGCAGACATGAGCAGGATCTACAACATTTAGTAGATGCGATTTTTGCACACAGTGAACAATTCGGGTTAGAATTAAATTATAAGAAGAAGTAGATTATGGTCTTCACTGGGAAGAAGGAAATACCACAATGTAATGTACAAGTAAATGGGAATATTCTTAAACAAGTGAATCGGTACAGTTATCTCGGAAAAGTCATAATATCTGATGGGAGATGTCTTGAAGAAATTAGAACAGGAATCGCCATGGGGAAGGTAGCCTTTTAAAAGATGAAAACCATACTGACCAATAAACATATCTCATTTGCGACAAGAAAAATAGTGTTGAGGTGCTACATAGAACCTGTACATTTGTATGGATATGAAGCCGGGACAATGGGCCGACAAGCCGGAAAAAAAAAACATCTTATGGCTGTGGAAACGTGGTTTCTAAGGAAAATGCAAAGAATTCCATGGACAGAGAGAAAAAAAAATGGCCAAGTACTACATGAAATAAATGAAAACCATAAACTCATTAGAGAAATTAGACATAGACAGTCACAATTTTTTGGCCACGGTGTGAGAAGAAATAAATTAGAGAACTTATTGAGAACTGGCAAGATTGAGGAGAAGAGATCAAGGGGAGGACAGATAAGTAAATTCCTGGATAGTGTGGCCCTGTTGTATGGCCAAGACAAGAACACTGAGCTGATCCACGAATCTCGTGATCGAATGAGATGGCAAAACATGACCGCCCACGCTTACCGGCATAACACATTATATATATATATATATATATATATATATATATATATATATATATATATATATATATATATATATATATATATATATATGATTTGCATTCGCTCATTTTTAACTCAATCGTAGACCATATGCGTGCTGCAACTTCAAGTGTTCTTGATTGATTTTTGCGTGTGGATTAGATATTCCTAATACCAGTGTCCATAAGGCGAACCAACTCCGATTTATGAGGTAATTGTAATTTACTTCCCCTAGTCAAGAACTAGCAGTCAACATTTTAGTCCAAATGACGGGTGTAGGGTTGAACGCGTTACGCGTTGCATCACCACACCGGAAGTTTAACCTTTTCTTTACTGACGGTACTTTTAAGTACCACTCACTTCAAATGGCTATATTTTTACAATCTGATCACGAATCCTGACGGTACTTAAAGGTCTATCTAAAATAACATTGCTTGTTTCCCAGGTAGGTGGCGTGAATGTTTGGAAGCGATCTGGGCATGCGCAATACATTTTCTTTGTGTCGAGTTTCATTAGTCATCCATCTTGAAATAGGGACTGGACACTGCCTGCATGACGTCTACTATTTGATCGTTATATTACAGTTTGTTGGTGCTACAGATTTTTAATCAACTACAGTATTATACAGGTAAGCATTTGATATATGTGTCTTCTAAATTGATAGTTTATTTTTAATTGTACGCACTAAAATATGTCATGGTACTTATAAGTACCGCTAGGTCGGGGGTAAACCAAGGGATGTGAGAAAAGTTAACTTTTTCGAACCTAATCATCATCATGTGATAGACTTATTTTGAACCTAATCATCATCATGTGATTGACTTATATTGAACCTAATCATCACCATGTGATTGACTTATTTTGAACCTAATCATCATCATGTGATTGACTTATTTTGAACCTAATCATCATCATGTGATTGACTTATTTTGATAGCAAATACCATATAATTTGTGTGTGTTTATATGATTATTTTATTTTTTTTCTAGGTGTCATGGCCTGTAAACGAAAATATCTGACTGAGGAAGAAATTGTCATTGCCCTAGAAGAAGATCTCCCATCTGATATTGATACACCAGTAGAGAGCAGCTCGGATGAGGAACTAGAGAACAACCCTAATGTTGCCGGTTCTTCTGAATCTCAGAATGTGCAACTTTCTGATACTAGTTCCAGTGATGAGGAGACATTTTCAGTAATCCAAAGGAACTGGAGAAAGAAACCAATCTCAAAGAGTCTGCCAGTTTTCTCTAAGGAGGTTGGGCCAGTTCTCCAGCATTTTGTGGGAAAAGAGACTGCAGCAGATATATTTCTCACTGTGCTATCAGAATCCACAATTGAAAATGTAGTTTTTCAAACAAACTTGTACATTCAACAAAAACAGTTAAGAGTGAAACCTGTTGACACAAGAGAAATGCTTTCATTTATGGGTCTGCATTTCTTTTTCGGCTACCATAGGTTACCACACATGAGACATTACTGGTCAAGCGACATGGATTTTTCTACTCCAATTGTACCTAAAGCTATGCAGCGTGACAGATACTTTGAGATTCTTGCGAATCTTCATGTAAATGATAATAGTGCAATTCCGAAGGACAATTGTGACAAACTGTTCAAGATTAGACCTCTTATTCAGGACCTGAATCGCAATTTTCAGATGCTCAGACTACCTAATGAAGTTCAGAGCATAGATGAGAGCATGGTTCTCTTCAAAGGGCGTTCATCGCTGAAGCAGTATAACCCCATGAAACCAATAAAGCGGGGTTATAAAATTTGGTGTCGAGCCGATATGACTGGCTATGTCTATGAGTTTGAAATTTATCAAGGGAAATCTCAAGACACAAATAATTCCAAAGCCAGATTTGGATTGGGAGGCAGTATAGTTGATAGACTGACCCACAGTTTGAGAGGATGTGGCTATGTGGTCATGATGGATAACTATTTTACATCTGTAGAACTGTTTGAGCACATGAAGGCAAACAAGATATTTGCATGTGGAACTGTTAGATCCAATAGGAAGCATCTCCCTAAGCTTCAAGAGGATAAGAAGTTACAAAGGGGAGATTTTGACTACAGCTCTACAGAGCAAGGTATTACCTTCTTCAAGTGGAGAGACAATAAATGTGTTCACCTTTTGTCAAACTACCATGGCAATGAAGCTACAACTCTGAGTCGACAAGAGCGGAACGGGACTAGAAAAGACGTTGTAGCACCTGCTATAGTTGGGGACTACAATTCCTCAATGGGAGGCGTGGACAAGGCAGATATGCTCCGATCATTATATGATCCTGATAGAAAGTCCAAAAAGTGGTGGCATAGATTGTTTTTTGCAATGATTGAAATGGCATACGTCAATGCTTTTGTAATTTACAAAGAGATCCACCATGAATCAACACTACTTGAGTTTCGAAGAAACTTAGCGATGGGACTAATCGCTCAGGGAAACCACACCACACCAGAGCAGCCAAAGAAGAGAAGGAAGAACAACTTTTCTGTGTCTAAAGACATCAGAGGACAAAACCTAGGAGCTCACTGGCCTACCTTTGTTCAAGAAAGGGGAAGGTGTGAAATGTGCTCTACAAAAAAAATCCAGTCCAAACCACATTCAAAATGTTCATTTTGCAATGTATTTTTGTGCTGCAATGAAAAAAAGAATTGCTTTTATGAATACCATGTATAGATATGCACATAAGCAGATGTTTTCATAAAACAATTAAAAAAAAAAAAAAATTATGTGTTGGTTCCTGTTGGTACTTTAAAGTCCCAAAAAACAAATTGTAAAATATTATTGTTAAAATTTTTTTTTCCCAGACTCATATCTTAGTTGTATATGTATTAAAATATACCATTTAGAAAAATAAAATGGTTACAAAGTTATAGATAAAATAATTCAGGATACAAAGGGTTAAGAGCATGCTCTCTTATGCATTCGGCCGTACTGACCTCCGTGGATAATCATGATGAAACGTAAACTAAGGCAATTAACGTAGTATTAAATTAAAGTGACAGAACATGATCCATTTACACTCTTTAAGGCGCATGGGGCAAAGGTGCTATAGACCCACAGGTGTGTAGAAAAACGGGCACTCGGTGGGTGATGTGATTAGTATCACGCCGACCGTCTTTACTTCCCATGATATTTTATAGTACCCATTTACGCTTTGTCGGCTTGGGAACCCGGTTATATTATTTAAAATTATAATTCGTCCCGTTGAGGATCGAACCCATGAACTCTGGGCTTGAATACGAGTGTCTAGCCACTACGCCACCAAGGCTCCGCGACATGACATTAAGCCACATTAAATACCGCGACATGACATTAAGCCACATGAAATAAATACACCGCCTTCTATAGAAGACTAAAATGGTAACGTTCACTAACACATACCACACACGTTCTGTTAAAAGTTAAAATCTAACATTAATTAACACATTCGTTAGTGTTATGTACAAATCTCAAGTGATATGTGCATTAAGTAATACGATGCATTTTCTATAGAAAGCTAACATGATATATACATTAACTAATGCAAAAGGTCTTAGGCAGATATGACTAAGCTATAGTACAATAGTAGCCTGTACTACCTGCCTTCTATTAGCACTGAATGTTGGGTGGCGCTCACGAATGCCAACATCCCACTTTGTGCCAACGGCTTTGGGTGGAGGAGCGCAACTGGGAGTATACAAGCCTTACCCTAGTGCGTGAAAAAATTACTTAACGACTAAATGTCATGGCATGGGCAGACCAGGCCCTAAGCCTTGGTCGGAAACTGGTCTAGGTTGGGTGCTCTGACAGGCGGACAGCTAGAACACTGCTTGCTGATCCGACAACTTCTACAGCTTGCCTTGTTATTGATATATTGATGTTACCATTTCTCTGTAGTAAATTATGCAGGCTGAGAGAGGGATCATGCTGCATGGTCAACACATGATCTCTATAATTCAGCCCAGGCTTTGTGCTATAAAGGGGTTTAACTCAATCCCTGAACCCCTCCTTGGGTTGTAGTTATTATGCCTATTTTAAGCACAACTATCATATGTCAAGACGGCAATGTGCCAGTGTTACAAAAGATGTTCTGTAGAAAGTTAAAGTGGTACATTCACTAAACACTATAATACATGTTCTATCCAAGGCTAAAATGGCACCTTCATTAACCAATATGGTCTGTAGAAATGTAGAAATCCAAAGTGATACATTCATTAACAATTACGATACATGTTCCGTAGAAATGTAGACATCTAAATTAATAATATATTTATTACCAAATTATAACATGACATGTCAAAAGCTAAAATGTTATACTCGTTACCAAATACCGTACATTACTGTTGAAATGTAGACACTAAAGAAATACATTCACTAACAACACGTTCTGTAGATAGCTAAAGTATTAAATTCAGTATAAGTTACAATAAATGTCCTCTAGAAATATATGAAGCTAACATAATACATGCATTACCAAATACCCTACATGTTCTGTAGAAAGCTAAAGTGTTACACTTATTAACACAAATACGACAATGGTCTGTAGCAAGCTAAAGTAATACAGCCATTAACAAATACCATGCATGGTATGTTGAAATGTAGTAAATTAAAGTGTGTGATACATGTACTAACAAACACGATACATATTCTGTAGAAAGCTTAAGTGTTACATCCATAAACAATTACTAAAAATGCCCCGTAGAAAACTAAAGTGATACATTTTTAACACCTTGGAAAGGAAACTCCGATAATATATTTAAGTGCTCTGACAGGCAACGCTGATCAATCGATAAGTCAGCAAATCAACTGATCAATACATTGATTAAATGATGAATAAGCACATCGCTGGAAAAATGGGTTATAACCCTTCAGTCGATACAACCACTCAAGTTAATAGTTTCCCGCCTTCCTACACGGCAGCGTATGAGCATTTACTCATGACCATTGGATTTTCAACTATCGCGAGTCTGTTCCAGTACGTTACCATCAACCCCAGGTTGATTTTATTGGTACTTTAACGTCCAGCAGTTTGACATAACATTTAGGGGAAAAGAACAGGGACAAGGCACAAAAGTAAATATATGCATGTCTTGACCACATGCCATGGCAGGAACAAGAACATTGAGCTGAACCACGACTCTGATGATCGTGTGAGATGTCGAAATATGATTGCCCACGCTTATCGGCATGGATTATGATTGTCATTCATTTCAGAGTTTAAAGTCGACGATAAAGGCCAACCGACCGGTGCGTGACATGAACTCAATACCCAGCCATGAGAGCACAGGCAGTTTAAGCGTGTATTGATTGTATGGTCTAGTTGCATATCTGTCTAGACCATTGGACACTCCTGGGAGATGTGGTCAAAATTACGCCGGCCACCTCGTATTTCACATATCATTTACTGGTAATAATTTTTGGTTGGGTGGAAAATCTTATTTGATAGGGCTTCGAACATATAACCTCCGTCAATTTGGCAGGCAAGCGCTCCCGTGGCTCCCTTAGCTATGTAACTGCTGGCTATTTACATTTACATTATCAAAGGCATTTTGATTCAACGGGCAAGACGGCGTTTACCTGCAAAGCGTTGTGGAACGTAATGAGCACGGCAAGGCACGTAGAGCGCCCTGGTCATCCACTGCACCTGTATTCGTCTCCAATCGTCTCGACTTGTCTTGCCACTGGACTCAGATGGACTCAGGCGAGAGAGTGAGGTCGACGAATTGCGCAACTCTTCCTCACTTTAATCCAAGTCATCGCGTAAGTCATTCTTCATCCAACGTCACATATCACCTTCAAGCCCTGTGGCGATGGGCGAGCGGCAAAGCGGCAGGCGTGGGTACGCTGGCAGCCGTAGTCGCAGACCTGCACACAGGCGGCTCAGGCCATATGGTCGTCTTCTACTGACCGGAGCAGCAGTGGGATTCGGCAGCCCCCTGAGCGACTGAGCAACCCTCTATAGGAACACACTGCTCACCTCCATAGCATGAGGAAGGGGCTAGAAAAGGTGCCCTAAACATTGTCTGCTTCATCACTACCTAACCAGCTAGCCGCGGTTGGTGGGTACCCTAAACTGCGGTCGACATACAAAGAAGATAAAACAAGCAAAGCTAAAAGAGTAAACCATATTCCCTTAACAATTGGAACTTGGAATGTACGCACCCTACTTGACAGAGACGGCGCGTCAGGTCCAGAGAGACGAACAGCACTGATTGGGAGAGAGCTGGGCAGGTACAACATCGACATTGCAGCCTTGAGCGAGACACGACTTGCAGAAGAAGGCCAAATCTGTGAAATTGGTGCCGGCTACACATTTTTCTGGAGTGGAAGGAAAAGCGAGGAAAGACGCCAATCCGGTGTGGGATTTGCCATTAAGTCGGCCCTGGTCGGCAAATTAGCTGGATTTCCAAAGGCTGTAAACGACAGGCTCGTGACCATGAAGTTGCCTCTGCTGAATGGAAGGAAGCACGCAACCATTGTGAGTGTCTACGCACCAACTATGACCAACGAAGATGATGTCAAGAATAAGTTCTATGAGGACCTGCACAATGTATTAACATCTGACAAACTTATACTCCTTGGGGATTTCAATGCCAGAGTAGGCACGGACACCACCTCTTGGAGTGGCATTATTGGAAAGCATGGAGTCGGAAATTGTAACACCAATGGACTCCGCCTCCTTCAGACATGTGCCGAACATGATCTCCTGATTACGAACACAATTTTCCGTCTCCCCATGAGAAATAGGACATCGTGGATGCACCCTCGCTCGAAACACTGGCACCTCATTGACTATGTAATCGTCAGGAGGAGTGACAGACAAGACGTTCGAGTGACAAAATCCATGTGTGGTGCCGAATGTTGGACAGACCATCGTCTCATTGTCTCGAAAATGAACATCCACATCAGGCCACCACGGCGTCCTCAAGGGGCAAAAATGCAAACAAAGCTAAATGTCACCCGCCTAAACAGCAAGAAAATGCAGCAGTCGTTTGAAAATATGCTGGAAGACCGCCTCAAGCCCAATGCTGAAGCAAAACAGGATACAGAAACAGAATGGAGAGCCCTAAAGGACACGATTTACAACACTGCTATGGAAATCCTGGGTCCAGCCCCCCGAAAGCATAAAGACTGGTTTGATGAAAAATTCCGAAGACATCAACCAATTGCTGGCCGAGAAACATCTTCTCCTCAAGGCACATTTGAATGACCCAAAGTCAACATCAAAAAAAGATGCTTTCAAGAACATTCAGAGAGTAGTGCAGCAGAAACTTCGGCACATGCGGGGACTCCTGGCTGAGCAGCAAAGCTGATGAAATTCAGGGCTTTGCTGACAGACACGATATGAAAAACTTCTACGACTCACTGAAAGCGGTCTATGGTCCTTCATCACCAGGCATAGTTCCCCTCCTCAGTGCAGATGGGGGAACATTGGTCACCGATAAGAAAGAAATCCTCCAACGCTGGGCAGAGCATTTCAGCAAAATCTTAAATGCAACTTCCTTCTTCGATGATGAAACCATCAATTGCCTTCCTCAAGTTCCCACCAATGAGACTCTTGATGACCTGCCAACCATAGTGGAAATAAACAAAGCCATCCAGCAACTCTCCAGCGGCAAGGCACCTGGTCCTGACTCCATCCCAGCAGAGATATACAAGGCAGGTGGGCCGGTCCAAACAGAGCAGCTTCACCGAGTCTTCACAAACATATGGATGAACGAGACCATGCCACAAGATTTTAAGGACGCGTCAATAGCCCACCTTTACAACGTAAAGGAAACCGCCAATCCTGTGACAACCACCGAGGCATCTCCTTGCTTTCAATTGCAGGGAAGATACTCGCCAGAATTCTTCTCAATCGCCTCACAGCCCATCTCGATCAAGGTCTTCTTCCTGAGAGTCAATGTGGCTTCAGAAAAGAACGTGGAACTGTTGACATGATTTTCGCTGCAAGGCAGCTGCAAGAGAAATGTCAGGAACAGAACTGTGAAATGTTCTCCACTTTCATTGACCTTACCAAGGCTTTTGATACAGTCAGCAGAGAAGGACTGTGGAAGATTATGGCAAAATATGGCTGTCCACGAAAGTTTGTCCAAATAGTGCGGCTATTTCATGACGGCATGCAGGCAAGAGTACAGGAAAATGGTGAGCTGTCTGAACCCTTTCCTGTCACCAATGGAGTGAAGCAAGGATGTGTCCTGGCACCAACACTGTTCAGCCTCATGTTTTCAGCCATGTTGATGAATGCCTTCGAGAACGACGACATTGGAATAGACATCAACTACCGTATGGATGGAAAGTTATTCAATCTCAGAAGGCTGAAAGCTAAAACCAAAATTAACAGTGGCACAGTCAGAGAGCTCCTGTTTGCTGATGATTGCGCTCTATACGCCAACTCAGAGGCGGACATGCAACATAACGTTTCAGCTTTCTCACATGCCTGTGCCAACTTTGGGCTCAATATCAACTTGGAGAAGACTGTAGTTATGTACCAGCCAGCTCCAGGGAATAATCACACTGTGCCGAATATCAAAGTGAATGATCGTAGACTAAGTGTTGTGGACAAATTTACCTATCTTGGCAGCACCGTGTCACAAGCTGCCACAATCGATGACGAAGTGAATGCAAGAATCTCCAAGGCCAGTGCAGCCTTTGGCAGACTGTACAAGAATGTATGGGACAGAACTGGAATAAGCCTGCAAACAAAGCTAAAAGTCTACAAAGCAGTTGTATTATCCACACTGCTATATGCTTGTGAAACCTGGACTGTTTATCAGCGACACGCTAGGAAATTAAACCACTTCCACACAGTCTGCCTTAGGAAGCTACTGAAGATTAAATGGCAAGACAAGATTCCAGATACTGAAGTCCTAGAAAGAGCATCCATGCCCAGTATCCACACTCTACTGATGAAGAATCAGATTCGCTGGGCTGGTCACTTGACTCGCATGCCAGATCACAGGCTCCCTAAACGAATTTTTTACAGCGAACTGCGTTGTGGTAAACGCTCCCAAGGTGGCCAGAGGAAACGTTTTAAAGACACTCTGAAAATTTCACTGAATGCTTTTGGAATTCATCATGACACCTGGGAGGCTGCAGCCAGAGACCGAAATTCGTGGCGTGCATCATTGCGCAAAGGTGCAGTTATATGTGAGGCAACCAGGACTGCAAGAGCTGTGAAGAAAAGGCAGGACAGAAAAACCACTGCAGGAAATCCTCCTCCAGAGACGTCAAGCATTCTTTGTCCACATTGTCAAAGAACATTTCGAGCCAAAATAGGCCTTATCAGCCATCTTAGAACCCACGGCTCCACACCTTCAACCCCACTGGATGAAATGAATGGTCATCATCATTCTTGATGGACAAACAACACAACATCAAAGGCATTTTACAGCAAGAGTACAGCAGAAATAACCATTGTTTATGTTATTCAGCTTATTTGCACATGTTAACTTTACGTTAGTTTAGTATTATGAATAGTGGTATTGTCCCTATTGTGATTTCGTTTAGGCGGGTCTGAGTTCGTTTGTTAAGTATGTACAAAATCTGTCTATATTTGTCTCACCTGAACTTCTGTCTATCCTTTCTGCGCGACGTGGACACTCATTGAAATTAGAGGTGTACCCAAACGTTCACAAGATACTGCTTGTTCGCTCAAAGAACGAAGCAATTCTGGACACCACAGTAACAATCTGCAGCAATCCAGTTAGTTACTGTCAATTGTGCTTGTATTGAATCAACGGGGGTAAATAATACGGAGACAATAAAGCAGAAAATGTCGACAGAAAGATAAGACGTTAGTGACTAAAGTAGTTAATGGTCATTTCTCATAGTGATTACTGGGAGACAGACTGCGTTTGGCTACAAAGGAATAAAGAACCTCATGACAATATTGGCAGATTAACTGAACATGTGGCATTAAAGGGGACTTACTTTCTATAATTAGGTCCTTTCTGAGGGAATCATTTGAACGCGTTGTGCAATTCATTGAATTGCGTGATTTAACGCTAGAAGTGTGGATACTGTCATCCCGTTTAGTTATAATAACTATAGAAATAGATGGGTCAGACCGAAGACATGGGTCATTGGATGTGTTCAAGTGGAAGACCTGGAACCTATAATTGTCTAGCAAATTACAAACAGTCATAAATACGTGGTTGATTGCAACGTTGTGCAAAAGAGCATTTATTAAACTTAACATTTGTGCAGCGATATAGTGAGAATATAGGACAGGCATGTCTTGCCATGGCGGGCACATTGGCGTAATGGTTAGGAAGTTGCACGGAGAATAGTATGAGAAAGGTGCGACTATTGTTAGGTGGCAACAAGAGAATATGATTGCTACACCTCTTAGTTCTAGATAAATTGTGGCACACACACACACACACACACACAATCAAGTGAAGAAACGGATACTCTGACCAAGGAGTTCAACCAATGCATTTGTCGTTTTCTCCCGCTACTTTGGGCCTCTTTCAAGGGGAGTGCGTTTACGCCTAAATTACCTTTTTTCTCAGCATATTTCTCAGTAGCCACATTTGACAGTGTCTGCATGAGACAAGTTTAATGTAGACAACAACAATAACAGCAGGAAAACCGGGCCAGCAGACAAGCTAGTTGGCCACTGCGTTTTCCCATAAAAGAGTGTGTTTAATTTAATTATTGCTCAGCTTTACAGTTCTCGTTTTTATATTATTTTTGTTTTATTTTGCCTTCGCTCGCTGTCAGTGCGAGCATAATCCATGCATTTGATACTACTTTTAGTGCACTGAACTTAATTTTTCATGTGGATCTGCTTTCCCTGTTAGCAATGTTCCTCGCCATCAGGGGAACCCACTTCGATTTCTGAGGTACTTGTAATTTACATCCCCAAGTCAAGGACGAAAAATAATCATTTTAGTTCAACTGAACGGTGTAGGTGTTGAACCCGCTTATCTATTTAGCACTGCTGACCTTCTTTTGGTTTCTGTGGCAGCATTCACTAACGATCTTCATTGCATTAGAAGCTGTCCACCAGTGCTTCGATTACCTCCTTAATTCATTTTGTCCTGGGCAGTTGTTTTTACTATTCTCTTTCAATCCCAAGTGATCACCACAATAACATATTTTGTGCCAAACAAAAAGTAGATTTCGACCAAACAAAAATGAATCTTGGAAAATAGAAAGTAGAAGTGTATAACAGTTATCAATTCATCACCACCACCATCATCATCATCATCATCATCATCATCATCATCATCATCATCATCATCATCATCATCATCATCATCATCATCATCAGCATCATCATCATCATCAAGTGTCATGCCGGCTGGCGTACGCGTTCATGGCTCTCCACAGAACTCGGTAGTTGGTTTTCTGGATTAGCTCTGCTGATGGTATACCTCCATGCCACCGTCACAACCTAACCAGCATCATTTATTTTGGTCGGCCTCTCCCTCTCTTTCCCTCGATCTTGCCAGTTGTTAAGATGTTTTCCAATGCCTCTCTTCTCATCACATGACCAAAGGAAGCTGTTTGTCTCTTTCATATTGTTGTATATAAAGTTCTAGTTTCTTTAGCCTCTTTCAAGCAGTCGTTGTTAGACACTTTGGCAGTCAACGGACTTCGCAACATTCGTCTCAGGAACCACATTTCTGTTGCTTCCATGTTCTTCCTAATTTGTTCATTTACATTCCAAAAATCACTGCATACAGCAATACATGTTCTATATAGCAATTTAGCACTCTCTTTCTTACATTCAATGATAATGACTAATTGCATGGGATACTCTTCATTTTCCAAATTACAGCCTTGCTTATCCTATTCTGCTCTTAATCAATGTTGTGTATCTTCCATCTGATATCATAAATGCCGCTAGGTATTTAAAACTATCCACTTGGTTATGCGTTTTTTCTTCTATTTCTATTTCATATTTTGGTGTCACCTTTGTCTTTGATATCATCATTGTTACTGTTTTCTTGATATTCAAGGAAAGTCCTTTCTTTGCACTCTCTGTTACTACAACATCCAGCAACTGTTGTAGATCTGTTGCATTGTCCGCAACCAATACTGTGTCATCTGCATAGCTTATAGTTATTATTTACAAGTTGCTACTACTACTGCATCTGCCTTGGACTTAATATAATCGCTGAAATGCTGTCACTGCGTTATAATACAATGCGTTGGTGTGAATATGTTGTTTATTATCTGTCGTTTTGCGGACATGGGAATATTTGGATGTTTTAGTAAGGGTGATAGTTGATATGTAAGTGCAATAGCTTTTTGACATCTGATTTAGATTTATCTGTCCAGTCTGCCGTCTTCTGTGATCATACTTCCAAGATATTTGAATTCTGTAACTTGTTTCAGAGATGTTCTGTTTATGTGTATACTTGGTGGACCAGGAAATCTGCTAACTTGCATTACTTTAGTTTTGGTTGTATTTATACTCATACTGTTTATGCTGCATGTTTGACTCAGATTATTAATAAGATTTGCAGTCTGGGTTTGAGAAAGCACGCGAAGATGGATTTCAACATGTGTCTCTGTGACAAAGGACACGTATTATCACCTTTGTAGTATTCAATACACGTGTAATGAATTCAAAACAATTAATTCCACTAGTGAAGGCAAACACAGAAGCCACAAACAGTATGTTGCACTATTGAATGGGAATAATTCGCTGCATGTCGTCAGGTGCACACTGCGGAGTTATATATCATATGAATTGAATAGATGAATAATAATACTTCAACTAAAACAATTAAAACACTTAAAGGTGAGACACATATATTGTTCTAATAGGGAGTATCTGTTATCCCCACGGTAATTTCAAATCTAAAACGAACTCTTTCTGTTTGTATAAAAGCTGCTGGCACAGCCAAATTGTTAACGCCTCACTATATTTGAGCAATCATTTGTTGTTCGTCGAATACAGTATCCACCCACCATGTCCCATGCCGATAAACGTGGGCGGTCATGATTCGCCATTACACTCGATCATCAGAGTCGTGGATCAGCTCAGTGTTCTTGTCTCGACCATGCCACATGGTCAAGTCATCCAGGTAATTACTTCTCTGTCTTCCTCTTGTTCTCGTCCTCTCGATCTTTCCAGATATCACATAGTTCTTCAAATTATTTCTTCTCAAAAGATGTCAAAAAAATGTTGACTGTCTGCGTCTAATTTCTCTAATCAGTGTACGATTTTCATTTCTTTCTTGTAGACTTGTCGCGAATTGTAGGGTGCAAGAAAAAGAAGATACAGGAGGCGAAATGATATTATGGAAGGAATTG
This sequence comes from Cepaea nemoralis, assembly GCA_014155875.1. NCBI lineage: Eukaryota > Metazoa > Mollusca > Gastropoda > Stylommatophora > Helicidae > Cepaea > Cepaea nemoralis. The sequence goes on along the minus strand of JACEFZ010027802.1, from coordinate 54 downwards.
AGCGGCATTGTAGGAGGCTGCCAGCCTCATGACGCCGGACGCTGTCATCATACG